>VWZV01002437.1:0-23170 GCA_013397155.1 Irena cyanogastra
CCAATTTGTTTCAAGGCATTTAACTGCCAGAGGCCAGGATAGGGATAGAGTAAAGGAATTTGTGTTGCAGCATTCTTGTGCCTTCTTCAGGCAGCATCTTTAATTTCTTCAGCAACAGACAGTACTGAAATAGCTGGGCCTAAGAGGGATCCCACTTGAGCAGAGTAAATGCTTTTCAGCCTGGATTCACAAATGTTACCTCCTGACACACCTTACCTTCCCTGCAAGTGATGAACTCAAGCATAATGCTATGCTAGTAAACCACACCCAGACAGCTGTGTATTTGGCAATTTGTCTTATCAATTTTTAAGAACCATGTCCTTCCTTCAAAGCCTGCCTAGCCCATATGCATTAAAAACTATCCGATATTACTTTTTAAGATCAATTTCTTAATTTTAGTTAGCCAGTTGTGAGTTATTTAATAATAAGGCTTCTGTGAAATATGATAATTCTGTAAGACAGTACTCTAAGATACATCAGTCACAAAATAAGCAGAACACTTCTAACCTGAAGTTCTTCCCAGAGCATTGCCTTCATTTCTCTGCCTTGCTTTTTAACTACTTTTTCCTTAAAACACTCTTTTTCAAGTATTGTGTCAAGTTTATTCATTTTCTTTATAGCTGCTTGAATCTGAGCATTTGTATCTGTGTCTTCTGAACATCCCAAGTCAGAAGAGTCTGCTGGAGAATATATTTAAAATTAATGTTAGCTTGGAGCATGTCAAAAAACCAAACAAACACTAAAAAGCAGTTCAAGTAATTTGGCAACACCCATAGACAAGACTACAACATTCTCACACTACGCTAATTTCTAAACCTGTTTGTAGCAGAGATAAAAATACAGAAGTTTTTGCAACAGAGTGCTGAATCAAACTCTGAGCTGTAGCAGCTGGATATGGAGGTGTGGGAGAGGAAAAGTCACCTATTTTGGGCAAGTGATCTCATTCAAATTTATAATGGAAGAGTGACAACATCTCCACAGTATCAGCAAAAATCACTGAGTTTAAAAATATAAAATAATTTTTTCAGCCTGACTAGTAGAATACATTTTAAAATTAATAATTCTGGGGTTAAGAGAGATTCTGTAATATCCCTGCCTTTAAATATTAGAGAAGTTTCAGTCTTATGTCTTAGCCAAACCAGATTCTGATACTGGTTCTAGAAAAATATTGCTATAAAAATGAAAAACTGTGAAACATGACAGAAACTACCATTACTTAATTAAAGTAGATTTCTATATAGCATCCTTTTTTTCCCTAAATATGCAGATTATAATTATAACTTTTACCTTTTTCCCTTCCTATAGAATCCTCATTCTCTTTCCTCGTTTATGGCTTCCATATTAAGAGTAGAGGAAACATTTGTAGCTGTGCCTAATCCCACAGACTTATAAGTTTTGGACTCCTGCAACACTCTATTTCATTTTCTAATCTTTTGAGGTCAAATGTTTTACATAGCCATTGATCCAAGCAATGTGATGCACTGGTCTACTTTATGCCTTCAAAAGATGAGGAATACAACAAGGGGAGAGCTATAAAAATCAAAGTGAGCTACAGAGGACAGATGGATCCAAGGACAGGTGGTTAAAAAAAGAGCACTTATTTCAACTGGCCTGAACTCAGCAGATTGATATAAACCTTAAACTACTGAGTGAAGCTCCAGGTTGAGTTCTATCCAATTTCTGTTCTGTAGGTATTAATATCATGTTTGGTGACCAGCATTGCTGCACTGGATAGGATAACCACTGAATCCTGCTTTATTAGACTCATTGAATCTACGGAAAACTCAAATTCTATTATAGCATTAAAAAAAATTAATATCCAAGCAATCTCTAAATAAAGAATTCGTCCCATAGTTCTTGAATAGCACAATTAAATACATGTCCAGTTTGCAGTATTTTTTTATAAATATATAATATACACACAAATACACGACCATTACAAACTCTCTTAGAAGCATTAATAAGGAAATGAAAAGGTTTTATTGCACTGCTCATTTTATGCATCTGAAAAGTACTATCTGATTTTGCATTACCTGGTTTTCCTGAGGAAGGTTCACAGGATTTCGAAGTTTGTAAAGTAATATCTGACTTTGCATAACTTGGTTGTCCTGGGGAAGGTTCACAGAATTTTGACATCTGTGTTTCAGTACTTTCATCTCGAGAATCTGAATTAGAGCTACATCCTGAAAAACACAGGGAAAAGCCTTTCACAATAAACCAGATATATTTTTGTCAATTAGGAATCACCACAGAACTCTTGCAGTGGATTAGTTTAAAAAATAGCATATACTAGTACACCAGAACTCATGTTAAAAACAGGAGCAGTAATCAAGGGATTTCTTTTGACCCCAATTCTGTCATGAAATCTTAACTAAATTTCAAGACAGTATTCAAACATCTGCTTCACTTACTGGCCTTTGCACCTCCATTTGTAAACAGTCAGACATCCCAGAACATTAATCCATTACCATTTATAGAATGGCAGAAGAATGGCATGAAACACTTCTGCAAGTGCTTCAATTAAAGTTATACACTGCACAGTTATATTTAAAGTATTTTATTAGTATTAACGTCATTCAGTTGTTAAATACTGTAACTTATAACCATAAATTCCAGGGTTTTGGACAGTTGGACCATTATTAGGATACAATGCTTCTAACAAATGATCATGATTACTCAGATAAGTTTGATAAAAACAACTTAATGAAAACACTTTCTAACATGATTCTATGGAACACACACAGATGAGTTTTCCTAATCTTTTAAGCCAGATCACAGTTTATGATGCCACAAGACATTTACTGTACTATACTGACAGTAACAACACATTTCTTTCAAAAGTGGATTTCAAGTATTGAAGAGAAATGAAGGTATGGATTTTGACATCTTTTTTTCCAGAATTTTGCCTATTTGCAACCTCTATTCCCTCTATTAGTAGAATTCTACCCAAACTATAAAAACTTGGTATTTGGTCTAGACACAACACGAGAAAGTTTTAGTCATTCCCACTTGACAACTCGTCGGGATTCCACAGACACTTCTGAGGAGAGATGGTCACACTCTCCACTGTTTGCTGATCAGTTCTTACTTCCTAGACATCAGATTTATCTCTGTCATCACCTCTGTTTTCTGCTGGACAGCCATCTTCTAGACTGCCTCTCTGACAACCATCAGCCAAATTGACAGGTGAATCAACCTATGAAAGGCAAATTATTCCCATCATGAAAACAGGGATGTTTTGGGTGAAGAAGATAACCACAATACTCACATGCTATCACAAAGGACAACAACAATTCTGTACAACACTGCAGTGTACTTCTTAAATAAAAGAACCATTTTCAGGTCTGATACTGATACTAAGAAAGAGCTCTTTTTCTTAGATTTCACTTTGAATCTTAAGCTCATCATTCCCCAGACTGCCAGATTTGGGATTGCCAGGCTAGGGTACATATGAAAATAAAAAAGCAGAATACTACTTCTTTAGCATTCTACTATGAAGAATTAGGCATGGAGGTTTCAACCTGCTGCAGGAAAGAAAAATTACCTTTTGCAAACATGGATCTGGTGTTAATAACTCCATAGACGTATTTAAAGATCTACAGTTAGGTCTTGAGCTAGATGCAGGCCTTGAAATTTCATCCAAGCTCCTACTTGTAATATCCACTGTTACCTAAAATTGGGGGAAAAAAACAACAAAAACAACATTTCAAATGACCAGTTTCATAATAAAGCACTACAAGCTCTGCAATATTTCAGATATAGATCATGTAAGTTTCAAATGCTTTCTAGCAACTCCACATTGCAAGGTTTTTCCAGTTCAAACCGGCTTGCTACTCACGTATGTGCTCTTTAATATTGATATAAATATATATTTATATCACCAAGCCAACCAAAGTATTCAAACGTGCTTATTATCCAAGAGACTTCGAATGGCATACAACTTCCACATAATTTCACAACAGAGGAGTTACCATGGCTCTTTCTTTTTTTTTTTAATTCATTGGACTGACAAAGTTAGCACCAACTAAAGAATGAGGGCATTTTAGATACATCTTGAATACAACTAAAACAGTCAAACACTACTTATGTTCAAATGGGAAGTTCCTAAATCTAAATGTTCACATTCTCAACCTCAGTCCAATTTTGAGTTTAAACTACAGACACACACGTTTCTCTTGGAAAAAAAAAAAACCAAAAAACAAAAACCAAACAAACAAAAAACAAAAACAAGAAACAACAACAACAAAAAAACCAAAAAAACAACCCACAACTGTATGAATTCACAGGAATTAGACATGTCAGTGCCTCACGACACGTGCTGGCAATTCTCAGAAGGCTCAAATGAATACAAGTCTTTATTTCAGTATAAGGGAGGCAGGGAGGGACAGAGAGAGGGAGAGAGGCAAGGAGGGAGGAAAACAGGCAGGGAGGCAAGCAAGGAGAGAGGCAGGGAGGCAGAGAGGAAGGCAGGGAGTCAGGAAGGCAGAGAGAAAGGCAGGCAGGGAGGAGGGAAGGAGGAAAGCAGGAAGGGAGGCAGGGAGGCAGGCAGGGAGGGTTGCAGGAAAGCGGAGAGAAGGAGAAGGAGGTAAGCAGGGAGGAAGGACAGCAGAGGGCAGGGCAGGAAGGCAGGGAAGAGAGCAGGAAAGCGGAGAGCAGGAAAGCAGAGAGCAAGGTAGGAAGGAGAGCAGAAAGCAGAGAGCAGGGCAGGGAGGCAGGGAGGAGAGCAGGAAAGCGGAGAGCAGGGCAGGAAGGCAGGAAGGAGAGCAAGAAAGCAGAGAGCAGGGCAGGGAGGCAGGAAAGAGAGCAGGAAAGCAGAGAGCAGAGCAGGGAGGCAGGGAGGAGAGCAGGAAAGCGGAGAGCAGGGCAGGAAGGCAGGAAAGAGAGCAGGAAAGCAGAGAGCAGGGCAGGGAGGCAGGGAGGAGAGCAGGAAAGCGGAGAGCAGAGCAGGGAGGCACTAAGGAGAGCAGGAACGCAGGAAGGACAGCAGAAAAGCAGAAAGCAGGGCAGGGGGGCAGATGCCCCGTCCTCACCACAGGAGGGCAGCAGCAGCGGGCGGCGCCGCCGTTGCCGTGACGACCGGCCGAGGAAGTCTCGCGATAGCTGCGGCTGTCGTGGGGCGGTCCTGTCGATGGCGCGGCCGGTCTCGCTCCGGTCCCGCTCCGTTCGTAGGGATCCGGACGCGACTGAGCTCTTCCTGTGCCCCGCTGGAGCTCTGCCCTCTCCGTCCTGCTAGAGAGGAGCGCTGCCTGCAGGGCGCCTCCTTCCCCGAGCCCCCCCGTGCTGCGCCCGTGTGAGCAACGGGAAAGAAAAGTTGCTGTGCTGCCCGATCCGAACGGTGGCAGCGCTGTGAATTATTGGTGCTCTCTGCGTAGCCTTGGCTTCTGCATTAATTGTGGCATGCCCGCACACAAAGGCAGTTCAATCACTTTTCTATAAACCCGTTAAAATTTAAAATGGTTGCTGTGGACACTGTTTTTACATGAATACTCACTGTTAATAAGGAATTAATTAATAAGAGGAGCGCGATTGCCTTCCTAATCCCATCTCTTTTTATCTTTCCTGCATTTAAACAAAATGTGAAGACTAATTCCCATGGTCCGATTAACTTTAAAAAAAAAAAAAAGGCAGGGACAATTCCGGGCTTCTACTACTTCCTTTGATACCCATGTGTGTTAAAATCAGGTTTTCATTGGCAGTAAAAATTCAGAAGAAACAATTTCTTCTGAAGAAACAAAGTGTATCTCGTTCAAATTAAGGTTTTGAGTGACAAATTTTTGTGCCAAAAAAAATCCTACTTAGCTAGTGGTGTTATGTATTGCAGTCTGCAGTACAGCTTTTGTTGATGCTTACAGTATATGGCATTTTACTGTCACATGTGCCACTAAGAGAACCGTTTCTCCTGGTATTTAGTGTAGTAATGATGCAATGTGGTTCACAGTTAAGAACTGAAGACAAACAGAGAAAATGCACTAGGGAGCCCTGTGTGGTTTTGCCTCCTCCCTACATGCTGAGCTCTGGTATGTTAAAATTTTAACATCTTCAGATTGCTAAAGCAATACCATAGTAGTGTTTGGAACCTGTGGTGCTTTCCAGATGGTGCAGATGATGATTTGAAGAAAATTTAAAAAAAAAAAAAAAAAAAAAAGCACGTTTCCATGTTCGAGTTGAATATCTAAGACCAGTAATGACGAGAAAGCAGTAGAATGGCCAGTATCATTCCAAACTGGCTAAATTAAAATATGGGGGTTCTGTATTATGAATTACATTAGCTATGCATAATGAGGTATGGCAAGCAGCTAGATGTAACTGCCCCAATATTTAAGGTTTTTTTCTACAGTATAATGCATACGCTGAACAGCTGACAGAGTTTGTCTTGTTATCAACTTTCCTATTACAGACTGCCTACAAGCTCACAAGAGCCTTTGAAAGGAGGCCATCCGGCTCTGGATCTGGTAACAAATGGACATAAAACTCCTTTGAAACTGGTTCAGGAATAGGCTTCTTCCTGCTATTTGTCCATGTAGAACCAGTGAAGGTTTCCAATGAGGCTGTCACACCTGAGACTGAATAATAATGGCTGAGCAGGGATGTCTCAAACCACAGTTGATCTTATCATCTGCTGTGTCCTGAAAGACCCAGAGATGAAGAGGTTCATGGAGTTCATCTCAAATTCTGTAAGTCAGGTCATAAGAGTCTTCCTTTCCAATGAGGACTAAACTTTATTAATAACATTAAATATTACATAATCTCAAACATTGTTATAGGTGGCAGGTGTACTTATACTGAAGCTTGAACTAGAAAAGCAGAATCAAGGGTGGGCTTTCTTTTTTTTGCCTTTCTGGGAACAGGTCGATTTTGTTCCAAGATAAACTAGATAGTTCTTTGAAGTATAACAAATTAAAAAAAAAAAAAGGTTGGAATGGAAAAAACTCATTGTGTCTAGAAAGTGGACAGTAAAAAAAGCACTCCAAGATGTGCTTTTCAACCTAAAAGATAGGCTATAACATGATGAAATCACATTTAGACAAGCTATCTCGACACTCAGAACACAGTTGTCATAGTAACAGAATTTATTTATCCTTTTCTTCCTGATCCAATCAAAAAGAAATACAAACAACAGGGGACATACAGGGAACTTGTTCCCAATTACTATGGCTTACCTTCATACTTCTCTTCTGAAAAGACCTTTAATACACAAATAGGTAGCCAAAACACTTTTATTTCATTGTCTCATACATGTTGGAGAAAAAAAATCAAGATTTTTTTTTTAACCCTCATTAGTTATTTACCTTTGATTATTTTTTTATATTTTTCTATGTACTCACCTGAAGTACCTTTTATTTACCATAGGCAATATTTCTAAGGCAGACTGTAGCAGTTTCAGTACTCAGGTTAGGACAAGCACAGCTAATATTCACTATATTAATTCCTCTAGGGCAATAAACAGACTCTCATCTTGCAAAGGACAAGTGATTATGTATTAGTATCTTTTGACTGGTATGTGCCAAGTCAAGGGCAAAGAGCCATGAATTTTGGGCCATGTTCAAATTTTCCCAGAAAGCCTTGGTGAGGATGAGTAGAGTTCTGCAGTGTGCTCCATCAGCAACAGTGATATAGCACAGTAACCTGTCAGCTGAGGGAGGCAGGCCAAACTAAAATGCTAAATCCAGAGTCAAAGGTAAAATGTCCATTGTTTATTAAAGCCAGGTGTTAATCCTTTGAATTGCATTGGAAAAGCTCCTGTGCTGACAAAACTGCCTTCCCTGTTGCCACACCTGCTGCAGGACAAGAGCAGGGTGTGGGAAGCAGGAGCTCAAGGTGGACTGTGTTGTGCTGAAATCTCTCCGTGCTGCAGGCTGCAGTGTGTTGGGAGTTTGCTACAAACAGGTGCAAGGCAACCCACACAATTTGATCCTGCAAGTGCCTCAGGACCTTCTTCTGTGGCTTAGGAAGTGATCCAGGCAAAATGTAGAGGGTTTAATTTTATAGGAAGGGAGGCCAAGAAGTTACAATACTGCTCAGTCAAGTAGTGTGCACAAGGGAGTTTCTGCAGTAAATCACTGTCCCGGTGCGCTATGCTTAGCCATAGGGAACCTCAGGATGCAGAACTGCTGCTGGAGAAACCCTGGTTTGCAATAACAAATGTATATTCAGGAACTAGATCTCATTTGATATTTCCTATGCTTCCTGTTAAAAATAGTCCACTTTCTCCTTACAGAGAAAAGCAAAATACATTTTTTTAAGTATTCCACCAACATAGCATTATTTATTACTGAAGGACAGTTTTGGTTTTTCATTTCATTCAGGACTGGGTTTTTTTAAAATTTTTACATGATGTTTGTTTGAATTTAACAATGTATCTTAAGGATCTCTCAGAACAATAAATTGACATTGTCCTTGTAGTCTTTTCATCCTTTTAAAACTATTTTCTCCTTTGTTTAATGTGAACTTTATTTTCCTCCCTTTAAGTGCTAGAATAATGGGTTCTAACTTTCCTACCTCCAAGTTTATTCTCCAGTAGTAAGATTTAGCCTTTAAATCCATTTGCATTGGCCAAATTACTCCATCTTTTTCTTCTTAAATGCCCACAGCTATGCTTTGTATTTCATTTTTGTTCTTCAAAAATCTAGAAAGAAACATTTATCTTACCAACACCTGTGGTGGTTAAAAACAACCACAAACAAAAAAAACGAAAAAAACCAAAAACAAAAAAAAAAAAAAANGACCAAAAAAAACCCCGTAACTCACTCATGTGTAACTTTAATGTGATGTTATAACAAGACTGGATTTTTTTTCATGTTGCACACTGGAAAACATTTTGCCCAGGTGAATAATTTGAACAACAATCCAAGCGACAGCAGTAATGACTCAAAGCTACTACTGTCATGAACAGAGTTAAAAATGGAACAAGTCAAATATTCCATCTTGCATAAAGAGTTTCCTGAATTACAGTCTTCTGATGGCAATTCTAGCATAGAGGCTGGTTTGTGAATTTTACACAGATTAAGTTGGTTTTCACACATATTGGGTTTCTTTCTATAAAAATATGTGCTTTTGTGAATTTTTTCCACATGGATGAATTGCTGAAAGATGAACTAAAAACATTCTCAAGTAATTCTTGAGGTATGAGAAACCACTGTAGTTAATTTCTTGGCGAAGGATTTCAATGTATTTGGACATAATCTGCTAAAAAACCTACAGGCAAGTGTTTACATGTATTCTTTTTGAAAGAAAGGTGGTTTTGTCTCAACGCTAAAAACCCAACACAAACCCTTCGCTTTCCAGATATAACATGAAATTATATACAATTTAACTCTTTAAATTTATCATTAGTATTTCATTCAACATAAGAGTTGAAAAGGACAAAAACAAGTTTGCTTTCGTCAAAGGACTTCAGATCTGAGTAAACATTTATCCACATGCAGTAATCATAGAGATTTTGAGCTGTACCTGTATGTAAGCAAGACACAAATGTTAAACTTAGCCAAAATTCATAAGGAAACTACAACTCCTACTTTGATTTTTAGATTTTCAAGATTTTCTCAATAGCATCTGTTCTTTCACTAATTTTGGAAAAACAAACACTCCATTAAATTACTTTTTATTGGCATTTAAAAAAAAAAGTATGCTGTAGTACTTCTCCACCTCTGCCACAGAAGGATCAATTTTTTCTGGAATCTTTCTTCTGTCTGATTTCAGGCAAGCTATGTCTATCTTCTCATCTCTGTATCTAAGAAGGGCAGCTCAGGCTCCCACCACCCATCTGGACCCCTTGAAGACTCCTCACTCCCAAACTGAGAAGCTCTTGAACTAGCAAGAAATGAAATGCACTGAAACCAAAGAGGAAATGTAGAAAAGCATATTTTACACACTAATTTATACACTTTTCTTTAAATACATTTTTATTAAAACATTTGCTTTTAGTGACTTGTAGAAATCCACAACCTTGGAGTCATCAGAGTCTGGTGACTTCTTTCAGTCATGTCAAAGGAAGAAAAGGTACATTCTGCTTTAGCAGAATTTCTTCTCACTTTTCAGATTAACTGGTTGGATTTAGTAAGTTTCTTTTAACTTGTCAAGATTCTTCACCTTGTCCCTTTTAAAGTATGCTTTAAAGAAAACTACTTTCATAAACAGACAGTAATCACAGATGAAGGTTCAGCATGCAGCAAAGGGCTGAAGTACAGGAAAACCACAAGGAGCAAACAGGTGTTATGAGATTGTGCTCAGAGACAACAGTGAATGCAGATGAAAGACTGCTTGAAACTGAACAAGAAGTAAAATGCAAGGGCTGCAATATTTTTAGGTCACCTAGCAGACAGATATAGTTTAAAGTTCACATTCAGTATAAATGAGACAATATGCCTGTGATTATGCAGAGAGGCAAGCTGCAGCACAATGCCCGAACTCTCACAGAAAGGCTGCTGAGCTGATACCAGGGTTGGCATGACTGACTCACTCAGGAATCAGGCACCAGATTTGAAAGTCTTGTGTTCATACACTGGGTGGTCTGCTCTGTGAGACGAGTGGAGCAGGAGGATTGGTATCTCCATCTGTGAAGATAGAAGGAAAACTTCTCTACCTCTGGAAATACTGAGCAACAGCATTAATAAACCTTTGCCTTTTTAGGTCTGTTGCCAGCTTCTTCACCCAACAGTTCAGCTGTCACTGAAACACTCAGAATCCTTCTCCTTGAGTCTCTCTCTGTGTGAGAGTGAGACAGACTTAGTTTAGAAACTGAGACTATCACACTCAGAGAAAGGCCCCTAGCATTTCACACCCATTTCTTTCATTTGCTTGCTTTCCCGTAAGAAAACAGCAGAGTGCACCAGCAGCTAAATTTATTTCAAGGCTTACCCCTTAGTTACTCAACACATACATTACACTTCAGGGACATTTGTATATGCCCTTTATCACATGATTCTTAGCACATACATATTTGTTTATTGGAGTCAGGATTTGTCCTGCATGTTCTCCAATTCAGTTTTTACTTAAATCTACAAGAATAAATGTGGAATATTTATAAAAAGAGGCCTCTCTCAGGTTTAACATGCATGATGATTTGGGTATTCTTGGCTTTGTGGATGTTTTAAGCCAAAAAACAGTGGTTTAGGTTTTAAAATATTTTAGATGTTTGGCAGATGCTTGGTAACAAATTTGTGCAAAAAAATCCAGCAAGTTTTAACACTGATCAAATAAATGGTGTAACAGAAAACAAATGCACTTAATACTCCACCCTACTTCATCAGTGAAATGTGCAGAATCTTGCTGTGTCTATTTGCAGGAGAGTAGGACTTACCATGCTGTATGTCTTCTGCTCTCCACAGCCTTTCCTGTTAAGTTACTTTGATGACCAGTCCATTTTAATACAACATAATGTTTCTCAGAAAACCAACTGCCATATTTCCATAATTCAGCCATAAAAATAGTTCCCAAATTCATATGTACTTTTGAGAGTTAATAACAAGGTATCGTTGTAGGGATTTCAGAGATCAAACTACAAATTTCCATACATATTTGATATATTATTTTCATTAAGTATTTCATATTAATAAGGAACACTTGTATGTATGTTTTTCTTTTGTTTGTTCATTTAACTTCCATTTGGCAAAAAAAATCAGGCTGTAACAAATTTCAACATAATAAAGATCCATGGGATCAAAAATGTAATAGAAAGTGACCTTCCTCTGTCACTTAAAGCTCCTGCTCTTACTAAGAATCCACCTTGGGAAAGATACTGACTTTATTGTTTCTGCTGACTTTTCTTTCTGCTTTACACTTAGGCTGTTTTGTCTGGATTAGCTCTTCAGGGGTATTCCCCAAAGGAGGCAGGAGTCGCTTCTTATTGTTTCGGTTTTCTGAGAGCCACTGTGGAGGCAGCTCAAAGGGTCCAAAACCAAACTGCATGGAATATGTATCAGCTTCTGTGGGCACAGCTGGGGCCACCTGAGCAGCAGAGTCTGCAATCATCTGTGGTATAAACCTATGAACCGAAGTCTGTCCTAGCTCTAAACTGGTGGTAGGAATTTCTTTCCATTGAAAGTCACCAGAACCAATGGATTTGGACTCATTCTCCTCATCTTCCATTGGCTTGAAGATTTGTTGTTGCCCAATATGAAACATCTCCAGAAGCTGGCTTCCTGAATGGACACTGGGCTCCAGATTATCATCTGCAATATCACCCGAGCTGACAATGTTTCTCCTGCTAAACCTCCGGTGCAGCTGTACTATTGTCCTCACCAAGCACTTCCGTACTGATTTGTTAACAGTTAAAAATAACAAAGGGTTGGCCAGCAAAGAGACCTTGGGCAACCAAATAGCAGTGAGGAGCAAGAAGACTGAAATATCTGAAATATTGAGTATGGTGCGGTAAATCACCAAAGTCACATAGGGAACACTGCAGAAGATAAATATCATAACCATAGAAAGCAGCATGATGTGGAGCTCAGCTTCTCGCTGGGAGGCATACGGGATAGAAACTGTATTCTGAGGGGTCCTTAATGCAGCTATGATGACTTTTTTCTTCTGGCTGGCACTCAGTGCTCTGCGAATAAGAATCATAAAGAGAAATACCACAGCCACCGGTACAATCACAGTGGTGGTATTATAGATGATGACATATATCAGGTGGCCAAGGGAGTAACTCCAAGATTCAGAGCAAGTGGACATGGCATAAATATCAAACACATTGGTCACAGCAAATACTGGAATGCTGGCCACTATTGCATGGGCCCAGATATAGATAACGAGATCTCGGGATTTTGCATCAGATATTTTTCTTTCCAGAGGATATAAAACAGAGTAGTATCTGTCAAAAAAAAAAATTATAATTATTTTCATGGGTATACTGCTTATGAGAAACCTCTCAGGAGCCATCTGAGCATAACGCTCCAAATTCCTAACTGGGTTGCCAACTGACTACCTGTTTATGAAAGGGGAAAAAAGAAAAAACAAGAACAAAAACACACCCACAAAAAAAAAAAACCCAAACATCTGCCTTTGCAGGTCTGTCTGTAGAAAAAACCTGAATATTTAATGTCACATTTTTGGTGGTGAAAATTTCTTTCAATACATCCCTTTGGCTGATGCATATGAATATTATTTTGAAGATTTCACCATTAACTCACTTGTAAACTAGACAGTACATTACACACACTCAAAATTTCAAAAGACATGATGGAGGCATGTGTCACATTCAAAGGCCAGACTCATAGTTTTTAAAGTTGCTTTATAACAGATTTTTTCTGGATATTTGGAAAAAGCTGTTGGTTACAAGTTACATGTATCCATCTATTGGAAGTACAATGGTATTTTGCTTTGCACACGCTGTGGTTGGCAAGCCTTGAGCAAAGGCATTGCTGAACACTGAACTTTCTGGGTGCATTTAAAAAAAAAAGTGCATCTCTGACATGCACTTCAAATGTCAGACATTGATTGTTTGCTTACTACTGGAGTACTGCTGTGGACTTTTAAGCTCACAGAATTTTCATGACAGACCTAACTTTTCACACTTATCATTATATGTGGTACGAGTTTGTGCTTTTTGTGAGGCAGATCACAAATTTTCAACCGATAACACTGTTCCAGTGGCAACATTTGTGTGCATTACAGATAGTGATACCACATTTATCAAGACAATGGGAGAAAGAAGAAAGAAAAATCCAGGATCATGGCAAATTTTCCCCATTACCTGTCAAGAGCAATGGCTGGAAAACTAAGGATGGTCACTGAGCAGAAGACTTTATGCAGAAACTTGGCAATTCTGCAGAAGAGCATCGTATAGATCCACCAGCAGCAGTGTGGACTGGCACTAAGAGCAATGTCAAAAGGCACACAGACTAGGCTGGCACAGATCCCCGAGCAGGCCAAGTTCTTAATGAACCGGTTTGTTACAGATTTAAGTAGCGATGTTCTGCAAGTTGACCACAGCATCATGATGTTACCTGTGAGTAGAGACAGGAAGCATAAAAAAAGGAAAACAGACAAACAAACAACTAACCCCAGGCCTAAATAACAATAATCTTAACAGATTTGAATGTTCCCTAGTACTGCAAGTGAAAATAATTGTTTGGAGTTTGCCAGGTATCACTGATCCACTGATTTGGATCATGATGCTGCTCAAATTAGGAAGTCTGTAAGGGCTAGTGGCTTCATGAATCAGAAGGCTGAAAACAATTACACCCCAGCTATCCCCTCCCAGCTTCTGGTAATGAATGAATTAGGAGATTTCAGAGGCAAATGCCTAAGAAAACTATCTAAACCATATTTTTAGATACTTACGTTGATTCGTGTATTTAATGATCTATCCTGAGTATTCAAATACAGAAACTGGCTGAAGTGTTCATATTTTAATAAATAGTACAGAATTCTTATTTAAATATAAATATACACTAAGTGACTACAGATACAGTTAAAATAGAAATATAAGTATGTAGTTTTAATCTGTTTGTATGTGGATTACAGCAGCTTGTTTTTCTTATAGACCACTTCAATGGCACAGACAGGCCCATGTAAAGTAACATTCAGAAGAAATCTACCTTCCCCCCCTCCTCCAAGACATTCTCTATGTACATAATAACAAAACAAATGGGACAAGCAGAACAGAAAAAAAAAGACTTGATGCACATAACTTCACAGAAGTATACACAGAATTCAACCTGCTGATATAAGATATTCAAGCTCTACACATTTGTTTCAAATAAGGTGAGTGGATAGCAGTGAAGCAGAAGTACAGAAAAAAACCAAGACAGTATTTTTCCCTTATCATTGCATTCCATCCAAATCTCAGCAAGAAATATTGTATGATAGGCACAAGTTCTCCATCACAAATTTCCCTATGATTCTATCTTACACAGCAACAGCACAAGAGTAAATTAAGTGATCTCTTCTTACAGCATGGGCCCCTTCTAATGCATATCAAGATACCATCAAACTCACAGGATTTTCTCTCTCCTTTAAAAAATCTGTCTTTAAAAAGATCACAGAATCATAGAATATTTTGGGTTGGAAGGGATCTGAAAGATCGTCTTGTTCCAACACCCCTGCCATGGGAAGGGACAACTTCCACTAGACCAGGTTGCTCAAAGCGCCATTTAACCTGGCCTTGAACACATCCAGGGATGAGGCATCCACAATGTCTGTGGACAACCTGTTCCAGTGTCTCACCATCCTCACAGTAAAGAATTTCTGGCTAATATCTAATCTACACCCGCTCTCTTTCAGCTTAAAGCCATTTCCCCATGCCCTATCACGGCATGCCATTGTAAAAAATCCCTTTCCAGACAGCTCTCTTGTAGCCCCCTTGAAGTACTGGAAGGCTGCAATGAGGTCTCCCTGAAGCCTTTTCTTTTCCAGGCTTAACAACCCCAACTACTTCAGCCTGTCTAGATCAAATGCTTCAGCCCTCTGATCTTGGAGGCAAGGATCTCTGCTGGCACAGCTGAGTGGGGCACACTCATGCAACATCATGTAATATCATGATGTAACCTGGTCCCAGCTTTCAAGCCCTGACTTCACAGACATTGTTTTTCTCCTTTATTTTACTTCTCCTAAAGCTGTACTGTGCAGTACCATCACATCAGTCAAAGCATAGCTACCAGCATACAAATACTGCTCAACCAGACAACTCCATTTATTCTCCACAGCTGGACAGCGTGCAAAGTAGAGTTTAGCTTCCCACTTCCAAGCAAAGCTAAACTGTTCTTACTGCAGACCATATCAACAGCTACATTGTGGATACTCTATATTGTTGACACTTACCAGAAGTTCTTTTGAGTTGAAGTGTAATTGATTTATATGGCAGAGTTGTTAGCTTTTTTGTAGGTTACCTACAAATAGACATAATGAGAGAAAACAGTATCTTAAGCTGCTGATTGAGATACGAAAAAGCAGCTGCAGTCCCCCAACACTTCTCTCTGTTGACTTTATCGTTCTTTGCCTTGATTTGTCCTTCCATCAATAAAAAACCCCAAGCTTTTATGTGCCAAGTAGAGTTTTCCAATGGCTGTCCGTGTAAAATACCAGCAAGACCATATTCTTGTTCACATGGCCAATGTGTATACCAAGTGGCAAGTACCAAGAACTAGCAAAAAGTCTAGTTCTGCTTCTTGATAAAACAGCACTGTTTCAATGGAAGCATGCAATATTAACTTTAAAATCTACCTCACAGACCTCCTATCCCAGTCTGCAGTACCTGAATATCATTTGGGATTCAATTTTCTATATATTGTGTCATGTGTCTTATGCAAATTCCTTTTGATACTGACAAAATATTGAGTTTATATTCTTTATAATCTGATCTTTAATATCTGATACATCTTTAATATCTGATGTATTTTAAAGAAAGGAATCATCACCTGGTTTTGGCAGGTGCTTTGGGCTAGGTAGTGTATTCCTCAGGCAGTATTCAATCAGTTGTATTTAAAGCTTTCTAAGTTGCTAGGAGATAGTCAATCAAACCACTTCCTTTCAAAAATATCTCCAACTCTCCAGCTATTAGAAAGTACTTCTAACAGTCATGATATATTTTTACAATGCCCTGGAGAGGGGAAAACCAGGCTTTTTTTGTGTGTTTTTGTGTTTTTTTTAATTAATTTAGATTTTTCATCTAGTTTCAATTGCATTGATTTTATAACATTAATTTCCAAGCAAGTTTCGCCTTCGTTAGAATTAATATAAATGAAGATAGGAAAACTAAAAGAAATCAGAAGTGTTTTCATTAATATTTCAGAAGCCTCTAGAGAACTACTACACTACTCTTTCAGAGTCCTGCAGAGGAGCTTCATGCAAGAGTCCATATTCTCAGCTGTTGAATTACTTCTGCAAATTATGTCATACTGTCACTTATACATCTGAGAGTCACAAGGAAATGAAATCAGCTCTGGTTCTGACTGATCCTAAATGGGAAGAATGAAGTGTAAAGAAATACTGGTTCAAAGACAAGGAGGAACTCTTTAAACAGATAAAATCAGAGCCTGAAAGGCAAAAAAGGATAAGCAGACAGAAGTGTCCACCTGGAACACTGGAAAATTAGTGAGGGAATATCCCTCAGGGAAACATTATTTTTTCATTTGCAACTATGATTTATCTGTTAATAAACTGCTCTAATGAACTAGATGAGCTTTAGTATAGACTGGTAGATCTTTGTGCCGGTGCCTTCAAATCAAGTGTTTCCTTCATACCTCCCAAAGCAGAGGATAAATTACACCAAAAACTTTGCACGGCATTAAATATAAGAAGCTTTGGAACAAAACTGCAAACATTTCCCATTTCATTGTTCCTCAATTTTCCCCAGCAAATTCTTTCCATGGAAGAGGATAACACTGCTCCAGGCAACAAGGCAATTCAATAAGCAATTGTGCTCTGAATACTAATTGTGCTCTTGAATCAATGTCTAGAGGCTCTTTTCCACCCTCCATGTATTAGTCATTCACTGATGAACCTGGGAAAAATTTATTCTCCTTAGGTTACAAGTGTACTGGGCTGTTGCACATCCTCACAGTGGGCAAAGCTGTCACTTTCTAACTAACTCATAAGTGTAACTCATAGCTGTCACTTTCTAATGAACTCATAGGTTAGTTTCAGAAGGGTTTCTGCTGGATAACTGGTCTAGAGCTACATAACCTTGGATCCAAACTTCCCATGGGGTTTGTATTGGTTAGCTGGGAGGCATCCAAGAAAAACTGGAGTGGACAAACAGCTGGAAAATGCAGCATCATGCAATTTCCTATAAGTCAACACTGTCAGGAACATGAGATAAATGATCACATGTCACAAAGCATATCCCATATTGCCAAGTTCCGCCACTAATGCAGAAAGATGAAGTGGTTTTAATTTAAAAAGGAAAAGCATATCTTTGGTCACTCAGAGAGTGAGCTGTGTCTACATAAAACCCTTACGACACCTGACATTATTTGACAACCTTCTCAGTACACAGACTGACTAAGCAGAACATAAAATTCAAGCTTAGAATAGAATAGCTGAAGTTGGAAGGGGCCCAGTGAGGTTCATTGGCTCCCCCAGGACTACCTACAGCTAAACCTTATGACTAAGAGCATCATTCAGAAACTCACTGAACCCTGACAGGGTTGGTGCTGTGACCACTTCTCTGGGGAGCCTGTTCCAGTGACCAATCACACTCTCAGTGAAGAACCTCTTCCTAATGTCCCATCTGAGCTTCCCCTGATGCAGCTTGATTCCATTTCCACATGCCCATTTCTGTCACCAGAGAGAGGAGATCAGCACCTCCCATTCTGCTGTCCCCCTTGAGGAAGGTGTAGACTGAAATGGGGTCACCCCTCTGCCTTCTCTCCTCCAGGCTGAACAAACCAAGTGACCTCAGCTGCTCCCCAGAAGGAGCTTGTCTGTGCCTTTGACCATTTCTCCAAGTAAAAAACAAATGTGAAATATTAAAGGTAACCACTGCATGAGAAGCAGCTCTTTTCACACTAGAAACATGTTTAAAGCCTGCCAAGTCAGAGTTCATTTTATCCTGTTATTATCATAACTATCAACATTCAGTAAATCTCCAGGTACTATATACCAACTCTATTGTATGAGATTGAAAAGATCATTGTTTCCAGTCATTCCCTACTTTTATTTTTAATTGAGAAACATCATAGATAAGCAGCTACACCGTACATTAAGTTGCAGAGAAGTACACTGAGAAAGTAAATACAATGGTTCACCACAGCATGCTGCCCAGAAGTCCTTCTAGCCTTTATTATGGTTCAAGTTCACAGAATCTGCAAACAGTAACATTTTCTGACCACAAAATGTTATCAGAGTGCATTAGTCTGATTCAGAGCAGCAAAAATTACTTTTGCTCCTCTTCCAATTTGTACTCCTTGAATTTCACTGCCAAATGCAGGCATCAACAGCTGAGATAGTCCTGAAGTACTAGCTTTTAGCAATACTTCAAATAATGTGAAGGAATCTTAAAAATACCTTTAACAAGCAGAAGTTAGGTCACCATGGAAACCAGAGACAGTTATCTGAAGAAATGCATTTGCCATGCAGTCATCCAAAAAAAAAAAAAAAAAGACTACTGCTCTTTGTTGACTAATTCATGGAACTCAATCCATTAGCTGGGGTATGACATCCATCTTACATTTTTGTTAACTTTAATCAGCATACAACTGAATCAAACAAAGTCCACATTCCAGCAAAATCCTCCTCCTCACAACCTGCCGTCCTCAGCTTGCTCACTTCCCTCCAGAGCAAGGGTTCCAGGAATCCAGCCATCCTTCCTAGCAGAGAGCCTCTGTGTACCCCACCCACACTCACTGCATTGTCAGAAAAGGAGCTGGCAGCCTTCTTTATGGATAAACAAATCAGAAAGCCACAAAAAAGGTTAGAAACTAGGCTTTAGCCATTGAAACAGTTCATTAAAAACTAACTGAAAAAGTCACAGTTTCTGTGAACATGATGAATGGGAAAAATTCTCATGTTGAAACACCAGAGTGACTAAATTCCCAACTCTCCAACACTATTTATTACTCTTTTTCAAAGTATTTTGAGGAAGGTGTTTTTCACAGAACTCACTCTGACAAACCACACTCCAAAAAAGGGGTTAATTGGAAACATTTTTGGCACCCATGATAGGTAGCTGTCAAATACTCTTCTTATTAGTATGTATGATTTACCTATTCATTACCAGAAAGAATACGGATATATGAGGATACATTTTGGCTTACACAGCTTGAAGAAATGTGTAAATTTATCACAGAATCACAGAATGGCTGAGGCTGGAAGGGACCTCTGAAGATCATGTCGGCCAAACCCTGCTCAAGCATGGATAAATTCTTGCAATTCTTTACAACTCTTTAGAATTCTTTTTATATTAGTTTGAAGAAGGGTAGCCATGAGACTGATGGAATAACCTTTACAGATGAAAGAAGACCACAAAACTAAAACAAAACTTCCTGAAACTAAATCCAACCTTTTCTAACATTTCTGCTAAAAACTTCAAAATTTGGTGATAACAATTGCAGTCCAGATAAAATAGGGGGGAAATATTTTATTTGTCATTTTAGTATATTTCTTTCAATTTCAGTTTGTGCATCTGTGCAACCAAATGTTTTATATCCAAAATGAAGTGTCTGCTGCAAATGAACTACCTTGGAACAAGGTTTGCTGTATGCCAAACCTTCATAAAACAGGTGAACTCCCTAACTTTAAGATGCTTCTCACTCCTATTATTAGAATTCTCATTCACACATTCCTACTTTCATCATAACTATTGATTCAGAAGTATAATTATGTAAGAGATTTATCAGGTGAACTACACAAAGCAGGAATTTGCCCAGCACAAGGTAATTCCCTGCAGAGTGTTTCAGCATTGATTTAATATTTATTGGAAGCCCTTTTATTTAAAGTGTGATACTTGTCTACGTGGTTTCTGCTCCCAACAATCTATAGTTACAAGGTAGGAAAGATTTTATGGAAGGAGCTAGTTCATAGCAGCTTAGCTGAGAAAGTGAACAAAGATTTTCTTGCATGTCACTGGCTTTTGTTGCAGCACCACTTAGAATTAGTCCAAGGCCACAACCTGCCTACATAATGCATGGGCAGCTGCTACTCTGACTTGCTCTGAAGGTAGAGCAAAAGTAGAAAACATATATGAGGAAATTTTAAATTATACTCACAGCAAGCATAACTCATGTGATATGATGGTATTTTTAATGTCAAAATCATTATGTAAAATTACCATTAATGTATTTCCACTGTGACTGTTTTTTGGGGTTTTTTTTACTGTTGTCCTTAGTATTTGATATGTTTACCATCTGTAGGGAGATTCTAAAGTAACTGCATCCTGCTAATGGTCTTGTATTCCGACTTGTATTTCTTTCAGATATACTTATTTAGAGGAAGGTAAAAAAGCATTGCAGTGGTAATCTTCCAGTTCTTCATACCCCCTGCCACTTTTTCCTGGCTCACCTTTTGTATTTGCTATCCCACTAAATGGAAAGAATTTCTAGACAGGAACAATAATTTTCTGCCTTTTGAGAAACTACAGTCCTTCAACAGCATCAAGATCATTTCAGCCAATCAAGGAAACAACCAAACCTACTTATTTTGCTTCAGTACACTTGACTTGCCTGAATTCCTGGCCTCTATTTTAAAATCAATCTCCTCAAAGAAGCTGAAACTCTTCAAGATCTTTGGAAAGATCTTGAAGGAAAAAAGGAAAAAAGTTTAGAGAATATTGCATCTGCAACTTCAGAACCATGGATTGTTCCCATGTCAGGAAAATATGGCAGCAAAGTGTAGCATTACCTTTCAAACCTAAGCTAGGAAATTGAAAAACTGAAAAAAGAGTGTCCAGATGTACTGTTCTAACAATAACAAGAATGTAAAGTCTTTTCAAAGTTAGTAACTTTTTAAATCACAGTGCCTAAGAGATCAGCCTTAGTTCAAAAATGTAACCAAATTTTTTAAACCAAAGATTTTACATGATCTCCACGGGAGTTCTCCATGACATAGGAACCAATGTTTTGACTAATTCTACAGAGAAAGGAAATACAAGGAACAGATATAGAAGAGGTAAAAATATTAGATGCCCACATCATCAACATATGTGAAATCATTAGCAGAAGTCTGGGATCCTGAATGTCCTTTGCCAAAGAAGGATCGTATCTAGTGAACCTCCTGGCCACCTTACACAAGGCTTCATGCCAGTCGACCCCAGAGAGCAAATCTGACATTGCCAGTGGAAGGCCTGGAATGCAAGTGAAGCCAGTAATCTTTCTGAATGGACAATCTGTCTATTCTTCAGCATCCTTGGCACAAGAGGAATAGCCATTGTCCCTTTGTTTTATAAAGCAATCAAAAAAGGACTGTTTTGAACCTGTATAGTCATGAGAGGACTGTGTTAAGCAACACAGTGATTTACTTGAGCAACCCTGACCACTGTGCTGAATCTAACTGGAAATAGCAGTCTTAATACAGGAAACAAGCAAGTTTTAGGAATTGTTTTTAAATAACACTGCTATGTGCCTCTTTGTACCTCTTTGTTTGCAGAGAGCCTGCAGTCACTTTTGTTCGTAACCTCTTATGTAAGTGCAGACATGGCTCTTCAAATGCACCTTTTTTTGTCTGAATCCCCACAAGCACCTGCAATTCACAAGCAGGTATGCTGGTGCCATTAAGGACGTAAGGTCACAAAGAGGTGCCTTCTCACATCACACATGCTTCATTTACAAAGCCAGCCCTAGTCCCTAACAAGGTTCTTTTAGGAGGAACCTGCGGGACCCCTGTCATCTCCACATGATATGCCAAGGGCAGATCCAGAAGGAGACTGACAGTTTTGCACTTGTGAGGCTGTGAAAAAAATTGTGTTTTAGAGCAACTCCAGCATTTGGCCTGGGCTATAAGGTGCTCCATCATCAACAGCTGACAGGAGCAACTTCCCACCTTCCACACTCAACCTGATGACCTCCTGTGCTGTTCAGAACCTTATTCCCTCCTGCCTTCACCATTATACAAAATGCTGCCAGACCAGAATGCAGTGCAGGTATGGTCCAACAATATCATGCTTATGCAAAATTCTTTTTTCTGCATCCAGTACTTTTCTATTTGTTCACTCAAGATTTTCAGACAAAACTTATAAAATAAATTAGTTGCTGTGCTATATTATAACATAGTGGATATGTGAGAACTGTGCAGCCTATACAACCAACTAGACAATTTTAATTTTACTAAATTACTGGCTAGCTGTTTTTCCCTGGCTTGCTTATCGAGGAAAAAATGAGACATATATGCAATTTAAAATGAATGACACTTAACAGAGAGCAAAATTTTAAAAGCCTGTGGTAATTACTAGTAGCCGGAAGACAGACTTTGTCTTTTGTTTGGAAATTGAGGCTATCTTGCACTCTTAATTAAAAGAAATTCCTACCCATTAGCACCAATTTTCATTCCCCATTACAGCTGAAATTAGGGAGTTTGTAGCTGAAATTATAGAGCAGAAATATTTCATAGAGCAGAAATTACTTCTGGACCTACCCCACAATCCTGTGACTTTTTTTTTTTCTCTATACAACCAAGAAAGATCTGACATCATTCCTGCATTAGTTTGCCAGTGCTTCCCTTTCTCCAAGTGCCAGTTTACTAGAAACAAAATCTTATTTTTGATATAGTTTTGCCATGCAACTGTGAAAAATGCATATTT
>VWZV01002439.1:0-26417 GCA_013397155.1 Irena cyanogastra
CCCCCCCCCGCACCATTACACTCACACAATACAAACACATCTGGACCTTCAATATGCAATAGAAGAAAAAAATTGAGTATCATCTTTTTAGTTTTGGGGTGGGGTTTTTTTTTTGGCATTCCAGGAATGCTGGTTCTAACTGAGTTAACATTTGCCTGCTTAGGGGTAACAACTCTTCTAATCAGCAGTGACCTCAAGAAATTGCTGAGACTCAACACAGTATAAAGCAGCTGCTTGATCCTTACAAGTTCCCATGGAGGTAAGCTGCCCAAGGAATTTTGAAATGTGTCTTGTACCTGATTGTGTAATGGAAAATGTGTCAGCAAGCCCCGTCTTGGCCACAGCCATCATTAACAGGGTTAGGAATTGGCAAACCATATTGTATGTTAGAGATGTGCTTTACCTGAATGTATACGTCACTTCTTTGATTGCCCCTTATTCATACATGTTCCCTTCTTGCCCTTTCCTTTTTGGGGTCAGAGTACAGTGAGCACCCACTGCAGAAATCCTCACCTGTCCTGGGTCCCATGTGACCCCACTTTTTCATTCTTCATGCAGAAATCGGGTGAGCTCTGCAGGTAAATCAGCTCTGTCTCTTTAACTGGCCTGATATCAATATCCTTTGGTACAAGGTATTTGCGTGTGCCCATGGGCCGGTGAACAACCTTGGTGGCAGATAAATATTTGGTTTTGAGGTCCAGTGCAATGTCTCGTAGTTCTTGAAGGCCTTTCCAACAGGTCTTGATAGAGCATGACCCAGAAACTCCATGGCACTTACATTTCATTTCAAGAGAGGCTTTCAAGACCTGCAGAAAGGAATGCAGGAGTTAGGAAATGCCCTTTTCTTACAACCAAACAACCCACAAGCTTGCTAATGAAGGTACTTCCTTAGCAGGAACTGCTATAGAAAAGTACTGCTATTCTCATTTCTGCACAGGCAGTCTAGCGTAGCTACTTTGAAAGCGAATAAGATCCTACAGGCTCTTTGGTGATCACTATCAGTCCAGGACTACTTTCACAAGGGCTCCTTTGCAGCCAGAAGACAGAAGAGTATTTTGAATTTTGATTTGATATCTATATTGGGCTGCATTTCCACCCTCTAAATTCCTAAGGAGATGAATATCAAAACATTCCATGAATAGATAATTAACATCAATTTCAACCTCCAGCAGCTTTGGGCTTTGGTAAGAGAGATGTCATGGTTTTGTTGAATTCAGTGCACTCTCTTTCTGCTGGTCATGGGGCCAAAATAGCCTTTTACTTTGATTCTGCACTATTCTCATTTCAATGGGACATGGCAGGATGCTGCCAGGAAGGGCTGAATGCACCAGCCATGGCAACGCAATGTACCAAACAAAAATTTGTCCTTTGCAATTGAAATAAAAACTCAAGACATTACAAAAATAAAATAAAAATTAAAAAAAACCCTCAAACCCCAAGCAAACAAACTGAATAGTATGGGAATAGTAGGGAAAAAAAAAAAAAGAGCCAGGGAGGGAAACTTCAGCATGGTTGTGCTCTGCAAAGGTGGATTCAGCCTGTAGCCGCACAGCAAGCTCACAATGAGCTCAGCATAGTCCAAGTTTGTCTGCACAGGCAGCCCTGGAAGGACCAGGCTTTGCAGTAGGAGCAGTCTATGGAACCACTGGAGCCTCAGAGATGAGTGCAGGGGTCAGTTTTATAGCCCCCTCCATCCATTTCTTCAGCTGTATAGAGGACTACTATAGGGATTTGCACATCAGTGCACACCAGGCACTGCACATGGTAAATATTATCGCTCGACTGGATGCAAGCTGTTAAAAGCAGCTTGTGCCAGATATGAGAATAATCACTAGCATAGCAGTGTAAAAAGGAAAAAAATCCTCCCTCCTGCCTGCAGGGATGGCTGGAGGCAACTGCTGCTGGATGCATCTGGCGGATGATAATCCTCCACATTTACACAGCACTTAGCCCGCTCAATGCCCTTGGCAGAGCACAGTGGGACCCATCCCCACCACACCTCCTGGGGCAGGCAGAGCCAGAGCCAAGACTGACTGTGCAACAGGTGGCAATGAGACATCCCACCCCCGGTTAAACAGGGCTCATAATAGCATTTGAGACTTCCTGAGTCACAGGGTGAGTTATACAGCTACAATTTTCAGCAGGCCAAAGGAGTTCAGAGCGATCTGGGAGAAATCTGCTCCTTTTGCTAGCTGATAGAGACACTGAACCTCACCAAGTAACCAACACTACAGATGATTGTACAAGTACAATAACTCTCGTGGATTTGTTACCTGTCTCCCTACTTCACTGTTGTGCAGATGCATCAGTTTATTGGCTTGTGATCCTGATTTTTTCATCTTCATGGGAGCATCTGAAAATTTGGACCCCATGATAAGACCATAGTTGAGGTTGTCTGCACATCCTCCCCATCGATACCCAGGTCCAGGTGTCTCACCTGGGATGGGACCACAGGAACAGCCAGGGAGGTCCCCGGTGGTGCAGGCTCTGGCAATGGTGTGGCTGATGGCAGCAGCAGAGAGGGCATACACAAATGCTGACTCCCTTGTGCCTGAAAGAGACAAGAACTCCAGATCAGCCTCCTGGGACAGATAAACCCCAAAAAGAGACTCACACAGTCTGTGTCCCACAGAGCAGCCAACACACCAACTCACATCGCATCACTAGTTTGGAGCACATCTCCTAAGTGAACTCTTCAACATAAGACAACATCCCAGCAGGGCAAGGAGTCACATGGATTTAGGCATCTTGTTCATTGTGGTGTGATTTGTTTTTGGAGCATGTGGTTAAGCCCTCCCGTAGACTCTCCTGCCTCCTTTTGCTCCTATGCTCATCTCATGACTCCCAGTGGGATGAGCAGACCAGAATGAAAGAGTTGTGGTAGACAAGGTCTTGCATCCAAGAGCCTCTGGGCATGACTGGCACCGTAATGATGAGTGTGGTCTCAGAGAATAGGACAAGCAGGCTCCATGGCCTCCCAGGAGCAAGACCCTTCCTATCTCCAGCATACACACACACACACACACACACACAGGCTGACTCTACTGACTCCAGTCCCAACTGAGCCAGCAGTGCTGTTTACCTCTCTCTAAGTCCAGCAGGTAGTTAGGAGCCAGTTCTATTGAAGAGCAGTTCCACCGCATGTCTGAAAAAGTTTTACGGCAGGTCTTTATCACTTCCCTCGCTGCCTGAATAATGGTCTGCATTAGCTCCAGGTTGCTGCGGCACAGCTGCACCTGAGAAACCACCAGGCCTTCAAGCTGCTTGCAGTGCTGGGTTTGATTCAGGGCTAAAGCCAAAGAAGTCTTGGACAGAGCTCTGAGGAGATAAGCACATGCAAAAAAGCATTAAAACACAGTCTAGTTACCTATGTTCACCTGACTTAATTAAAGCTTTCTGTAAATAGGTGCTTAGATAAAGCTGGTGAGAAAGATGAGCACTATGAAGAGTGATTTATCTTATATAAAGTAGGCATTTAAGGTAGGTGGGAAGAAATACCCTTTAGCAGTGTGCAATTCTCTCCATTATCGAGGGGAGTCTGCACAAAGCTCCAGGGGTATATGTCAAGTCAACTGGATGTGTAAATCCTATGGGGAAGGTTGTTTGCTGAAGAATGAAGAGCACAGACCTCCCAACAGAGTGAAAAATGACCCATCAGTTCCATGATAAAAGAAATCTGGATCCTCCAAGACTGTGGCATTTGGAAAAAAAAAACCAACATTGGTGTTATCAGTATTTTGTATTCAGCATCTGTCTCACACACTCTCAAAGGATTATGCTAAATGTCATGTAATTAATTATAGGGAAAATCCCCTTGAGAGGCCTAGGGAAAAATCACCAAATTTGCAAAACATATGCTTTCACTTAGAGTTAATGCCAAGGGCCTCTACTGATTCAATCACTGTTGCACATAGATAAGTCTGTTTCTCTAGTCTCCAAAAACCATAGTGCAAAAGCTCAGTGGGAGTATGTGGAGAGAGAATACCACAGTCAGATCTGAGAAGGGATCCATGAATACCAGCACGTACGTTACGATGGAAGAAAAGAACAACATCCCTCAGTGGTGGTTTTTTACTGTCAACTTTTCCAGGTTAAAAAGAACAAACGCTGACATGCATCTTACAGGGCTGTACTCTTCTTCCCTGAGTACCCACAATGATCAGCAGAAGCCTAATGTGTAACTCTCTATCTTTATGGCTTTCTTAGGATAGTCATAGAAGTTACCCATTCTCATAGAACAACTTTCTAGCAGGTTGAATCAATAATCTGATGGCATCTGATCCTGGCAACACAACTTTAACACATTTCCTTCTCTCCTTGTTAAATGTATTGGCTTTCAGATTTATCCCAAGCCATCTTGGTTAGTTTGACTTATTAGCAAACACATTTTGGGGTGCATTTCACTTTATTACTGTAACATCCACATTCTTCAGAAGTTAAATGAGATGGAAACAGAGCTAAAACTGACCCTAACCAAAACTGGAGGTATTAAATCCTTGCTGGGGATGAATATGCCTGCACTGACAAATTCCCAGGTGACTGGGAGTTTGGCATTTCTGGCAATAGATAATCAGTGGCAGACTTGGAAGGGAAACCACCACTCTGCTATCTATATAAATATATACTTCATACATGTATTTAAGAGGCCTGTTAAACATACTGCAAGCAGAAGTCCTCGCCAGTGAGTTTCAAGAGAAAGGAAGAAGTGGTGGACTTGGCAGTGTTAAGTTATTGGTTGGACTCAATGATCATAGAGTTATTTTCCAACCTAAATGATTCTATGATTTAATCATCAGAAATTCTGCCCTGCAGTTCATCTTGTTCCCATACACTGGTGTTCATGCAATGTTCTCTCTTTGGAGAGGGGCCCCTTCAGAAAGCAACTCATCCTGCCTTAGATGTGGACCTGAGCTGGTGGAGGAAAAACTTGTTCGTGATATAGTGGGTGTTCAGGTAGCTCAAAGAGATTGTGTCCTTGGAGGTAGAGATATGAGTCTCTGAATAGTATGACTATCACCTGACTGCAAACCTCTACAGTTTAGACCTCACAGTAGTCCTTCAGGATGCTTCTTTAGCTCATGGAAAGCAAAAAGCCACATCTAGGAAGTAGTGAGCCTTTTGTGCTTTTGAGACCTGTAGTAAGGTACCATCATGACTTACAAGTGCTCATCTTCTACTCTATATAGGAAACCCAGACACCGAGCAGGGACACAGACATCTGAATGGTATAAGTACAGAGCTGAATGAGATACGAGGATTTGACACCAGGAGTCTGTGAAAAGTTATCCCAGAAAGCCTATCAGCAACTCCCAGGAATGAGCTGAAACACAAATCAGGCAAGAGGCCAGAGCAGCTCATAAGTAATAGAGTATAAATGATAAATACTCCAGCACAACATGTCCCAGCAGGAAGGGAAGCAGGCAGGGTGTGGCAGGAGCAGCGAGAGAACTTCACAGCCAGAGCTTCAGGCAAATGAGGAACATTCCAAGTCTCTGAGAGAGGCTGTACTATGAGGCAGCAGCTCAGTTTTCTGAGCAGTGTTGGGTGGCACTTGAGAGGCCTTGGAATGCTTTCGCTGGCCCTCTAGAAGGATGCATATATATCCTAGGTCCTACACTACATTTTCTGATCCTTTATAGAGGTCTTCAGCCTCTTTGAAGGACGTGGAAGGCTACATTGAGGTACCCCTATCTCACTGTTACAGATGGTCATGAACAGCACAAATAACCATCTACAGGTAGGGATGAAAGCAGAATTCAGACCAAAACTCATCTTCAGTATGAAAAAACAGGATGTGATGCAATGAGACTGTATTATTACAGATGGCTTGAAGTAATCACCATTAGAGAATGTCATGGTTTTGCATGGGAGACATTTAGGGAAATGATGCAAAGCTTCCAGCCACTAGAAAGCTGGATATACCTCTGTGAAAAACACATGTTAAAGACAAAAGAAACCTGGGAACTTCCTCTTTTCCTTCCAGCCTGGGAACAGGTAACAGAGGCTGGCCTGGCCGCTGTCTTGTCTGGGCCGGCTCTGCCACAGGGCCGGGCCCCTTTCTGGGGAGCCCACCAGGCCCCATCCTGGCTGGGCCGGGCCCCAGAGCTGCCAGGCAGGGGCGGGGAGGCCGCGGGGGCCCTGGCTGAGGCAGGGCCGAGGCTGTTCACATCTTGCCACCAGGTCCCCTCCCCTCAGCGTGGCCGCTACACAAGATCATGCGGCTGAGACCAGAGGCAGCTCTGCAGCCTGTGCAGTGTGGCCCTGTGGCTGGAATTGAATGCGGAGAAAACCAAAGACCAGCCATGCAGCCAGTCCTGGCACAGCCAAAGCCGCAGTTCCCCAGTTCCTGCTGCAAGCACCAAGTGACCCTCTGCAGTCCCTGGGTGAGATGTTAACACCTTCAGTGCTTCAATCCTCCCTCAAGTGAGAGAAAGGAATAAGATATAAGTATGTAGAGGAGCAACATGAAGACACTGAGGTCAGTGAAGAAGAAGTCAAGTCCCAGATGGGAGGGATGAGGAGATGCCTTGATCATGGGATTGAAATCCTTTTGTAGAGCTGTGGAGAAAATACTGTTTCCCTGTAACACATGAAAGCATGAGGAGATGAAGGGTTCAATTTGAAATTGAGCCAAGGCCTCCATGCCAAAGTAAGCAGATGTTAAAGTAGCTGTGATCCTATGAGAAGTTTAAACAGAGAAGGAGAGAAAAGTGGTCCTGTGCCCCCAGAAGAAGAAGAAGACCTCTGTTCCCAAAGATGATGATTTTAGAGATAGATAATGAGAACTTTTGCCTTTGAACAGCTCATCTTTAAAACAGTACTCCATAAGCTGACATGGCCCATAAACACAGCTGTGGGAAAAGCTTGTGAAAAAATGGGAGGGACTTCATGATTGCAGATTTCCCTGGGTGGCTGCCATTCATGACAAATTGAATGCCACGAGAATAACCATCTACAGGTAGGGATGAAAGCAGAATTCAGACCAAAACTCATCTTCAGTATGAAAAAACAGGATGTGATGCAATGAGACTGTACTATTACAGAAGGCTTGAAGTGATCACCATTAGAGAAGCAGTTTTATAATGCAACAAGAAAACCATTTACTTCGTGGAAGAGAGAAAATACCTTCTGATTGGTGAGAACTCAGTAAATGGCAGCAATGGCTATTTCTCATAGAATGAGCTGAACTCCAGGAAGCCTACAAAGAATAAAACTGCAATATGCAGGAAGGTGTTTTCTGAACATCTCCTAGGCCTGAACTTCATGTCTTTCCTTATGAGAACCTATAATTGTAAACATCACCAAGCATCAGGAGGAAAAATTAAAAGATAATGGAGATGGAAAAGAAAACTCAGTTACTGTAGCCACTTGCTGAAACTGAAAAGTGCATTTATAAATCACAGATCAGGAATGTAAGAGGCCTATTAGGTGGTCTAGTCCATGCCCTGACAACCTAGGTTTGCCCAATCTCTGTCCTACATTTAGGAATATCTTCTCCACTCCATGTCACTCTAAACCCTCCCTGTGGAAATGCACCACCCCTCCCTACTTCCTAAATTCTGTCAGCATAAGGGGATGGATACCCACTGCTGGCAATGACATTATTGGGAAACAATGTCCATTTGTGGAAAGGAAAACATCCCCCAGAAGGATCTGGTCCATGGTAGGATTTGGTGGTGGGTCTCTGGCCTATCTACACCCAATCTCCACTGATCACCAGCACTGCGAGGGAAACTAGAACCAATGGGGCATAGCCAGCTTGAAAATCCAGCCCTCAAGGGCATAAATAGAAGAACATCCTTCATTCCTCAACCTGGGAAAAAAATCCCTGACTAACATCTTTCTGTGGATTCACACCCTTCATCTGAAAATGAGATTTTACCTGCTTTCACCCTGGAAATGCTGTTTTTCACTGTTTCTTCCTGATAACATTCTCACTTAATTCTCCTGCCCCATCCTTCATTCTCCAGACAACCAAGGGGTGGTTGTTTCAGGGTTTTTTTAAATACACATTTTTGATCCGTCCTTTAAATAAACAGGGCCTAAACCAAGCATCTCCTGATCTATATATAGCACAGAAGGTCTTTCAGCTGAAGTTCTGGATACCGACAGAAAACCATGAACATAATTATAGAGGAAATAGGCATAGATGGATCATGACATTCATTTACTCTTTTAATTTTTTCAGGCAGTTATTAAATTAATTTGAAAACATTAATGCTCTGCAGTGTTAGGTCCTTTGAGAGGTATGGGCCCCTTTCTGCCTGTCTGGGCCCCATGAGAGGACTATTCGTTGAAACTGCAGGTTAGGAAGAGGCACCTTCAGATCTCAGCAGATAACAATGAAAGTCATATATTATTCAGTTTACAAGGTACCCTGTGAGAAGGACACTGCCCCTGGTCAAGCCAAAGGGAGAAGAATTCCTTCAACTGAGCAGCAAAGCACTGGTGTCCTTTAAAACACCCTTGAAGGGTGGAAAAATCTTCTCTCTGAAGGCATCTCCCCACCCTCTCTTGTGTGACATGATCTGAGAAAGTCTCACAAAGGGGCTGTTGGTGAAACCGTGAACTTCTACTCCAAATTACCAGCTTTGCTTTCTGAAACGGCTTTCATTTTAATGCCTGTTCCTAAGCCCCTTAATCTTGGAGGGATGTGGGTGACACAAAAAGATTTAGACAAAATTACATGGCTGTAAAGAGTGAAGTGTGTGGTAAACATTAACAAAGAGAGGCAGAGATTGAGGGTTCTTTTTCTGTTTGATCTCATTGAAGGTTTTTTATCTGCAGGAGCCTCATTTTCTCAGGTTTTCATCTGGAAAAGGTTTGCAGGGGTGTTACAATAATGTTGTCTAAGCTCCTGGTAGTCAGAGGCAGCCCATGCCCCTGCCACCCTGCCCTGCATCAGTTCCAGTCTGGGGACCACAAGTCCTGGGAAAGACACCACATCTTCTGGTAAATGCTTCCCCTGGTTCTGCAAGGGCTTTTCAAACAGAGAAGCAGGATTTATGTGATTTAAAAAAAAAAAAGAAAGAAAGAAAGGAGAGGAAGAGGGAGAGAATTGTGTGTGTGGGGAAACCAACTCTGAACTAAAAGCTTAAAATAAGAGCTGTTTTCAGATATGGTGCCAAATTCAGTGCTGGCAGTAGTGGGCACAAGGTTGTTGACTTCAAGCCCAAGCTTGACTGAAGTCAATGCCAGCAGTGAGTTGGCTGACTGAGTGCTGAGGAAGGCCATGGAGCTTTGTCAACTTTTCCTGAGCTGCCTATGAAGCGAAGAGCAAACTTCAAAGACATGGTACTCCCCTTTCCTCACCCGCAGCCTACTCCCCTCCTGCCATCCCCATCCTGCAGTTCTTTCACAGCAGCTCATCTAGCAGTGCCTTGCCAGGCAGACAGTCTCCTCACAGGCGCCCGTGTCTCCACGTCCCAGCTCCCTCCCACTACTTATTGAAGGAGAGAAGCAGGAGCTGCCAAGAAGCACAAAATCTTTCCATTTTCTCCCCTGCTTTTTGCTGGCTGCAGAAGGTCTACTCAAGGTTGGTGGGCTGGGGGGCATCCTGTGTTCACCAAAAGATGTGGTTAAGCTACCTTTTGCTTCTGAAGGGCTGCAATTTATCCATAGAAATTGTGCAGCAATAGCCGGGAATGGAGCTCAGCTGTGGATTGCTCCAGAGCATGAGACATAATTGGGTCACCACAATAGGGACAGGCAGAGACTTCCCAAAGTAACCAAGGTCCACCTCAAAATGATGGTATTCCTAATGCCAGCACTTGCTGTCCTGGGCATATTCTGCAAGCCATGAAGAAAAAAAAAAAAAAAAAAAACCCAACAAAAAAGCCAAAAGAAAAAAACAAAACCCAAAACAAAACAAAACCACCACCACCAAAAAAACCCCACCCCAAATCACTTGCTGTGTTTGGCATATTTACAACCACATTGAAGGGGACCTTCAATACAGAGGGACAGAGGAAATGCCAACCCCTATGGAGGCAGAAGTGCCTCAGAAACTACTCTGTGCCTGGACATCCCAACATTTGCAGACTTTTGGGGCATGCATATCTGGCTGCAGCTCCCTCTAGTGCTCTAGGTTTTTCAGTTCTACCCAAGTAAGTTGCTCCAGCACCAGCTTGGTCAAACCCAAACTCTCCTGGGAAAGCTAAATGGATTGCAAAAGCAGATGGGGAAGGTGATCAAATTGCTAGATGCATTGGCTCTAAGACATATCTCATGGAAACCAATGGCTGCCTCACCTTCCCAGCCACTGTGACAAAACAACACTGAGCACCACAAAATGAAGTAAGCTCCCCACATACCTGCTTTGCTCTAAGGATGGGAAAGTGTTTGCAAAAATAATATGCAGGGTCTCATATACATTCATGAGAAAGGCTGCATTTCCACAACAATCCTGATCCAGTGAAGATCTGGAACCATACTCTGGAGCCATACTGGCTTTACACCTGAGTAGCTCTCTGGAGCTTAGATGAAAGAGCGCAAGATATGAAATTTCTACAGCAAGAGAAATGTATACAAGAGCAAGAGCATGTATACAAGATGCTGACTGTCCACACACCATGCGGGATGTTTGGTAGGGCCCAGCACCAACTTCCAACAGATGGGGATTTGGACCACAGAATTCATAAAAATAAGCTAAGCAAAATAAAATAATTAATTTATTTTTTTTACCTTCTCCCTGCTTTTACTAATTTTCAGGGCATATTTGTGTTACTGAGAAGTCCTAAATGGCTGAAAATTGTGTTTTTCTTCTTCCTCTCCCCCTGCAATTATGTCACACACTGAATCAAAATTAAATTTCCTATCACCTTTCATATCAGTCACTCCCATCTCCAGGCTGGTGAAACCCACCTCCTTATCTCTCCTTCCCCTCTCAAATCCTCTTTGAAGCTCACCTCTGGCACCATGTGTACAAAAATGATGCAGCAGGCAGACTGCTGAGAAAAGCCCACAACTGAAAACATCACATAGCACTTTCCTCCTTCTTCATCCCGTCCTTTTTTCCCCACCTCTCTGTTCATGAACAAGAGAAGGAAGGAGCAGATTTCAATTGTATGGCACCCAGAATATGAGTCCAGAGCTGGGATAAACAGGTCTGAGGTATTAGTCAGTATTTGGTACTCCGTTTGCCAAGAACTTCTCTGTGCAATTTCTAAGGACAGTCATTGAGCCCCAAGGAAAAAGAGTGATGGGGAGTGGGGAAAATTAACCTGTGTTTCTATAGGAAAATAGGAGTAGGGAAACGAGGCGAAACAGCAAATGAAAGAAAAACCAAACATAATTTTGTGAAATCCCAGCTGCCAGCATCCCAGTTGCAAAGTGCTGTGTGGACAGAGAGCGCAGGTCTCTGCCAGGTTTTAAACAGGTGTGAGGGGAGCTCAGTGGTGCATCTGCATGCCATTCATGCTTCAAATACCACTTTAATCCCAGCTTTCATCTTTCCTACTCACTTTTTGATAGGGAGGATATGTCTCCTGGGAAGGGGAGGAGCAGCAACTGTGGTGTCTTGCCTCCAACTGCTTCTCCCCCCACTCATCCCTGAAAGCAAACCTTGCAGCTTAACCAATTAGCAGCCAAAAGGCTGCTTTTGACAGCAAAGCTATTAGAGACCTTGCCTTGCCTCCCAGCATTTTTTCATGTCTATGGCTTGTCACTATACTATCAGGTTCCTTCTGAAGCTCATCTCACCCCTGCCCTTCAGAGGAACCCAAGCCTTTCACTCATGACTAAGCATCTTGCCTAAGTGGGACACCAATACCAAGCATATGGGCAAGTCCCTCCAGTCAGTCATGGTTGTACACATAAAAGCCCTGCTGAAGCATAGTGCCACAAAACAGCTTTATTTCTGTGCTGCATAGAAATAAACGTTGCAAAGGAGTCCGATGGACATGTTGCCAAATGTCCTGTAGAAAGAAGATGCCTGCTTTTCCTGGTGCTGGATATAGGCAGAGCTGAGAGTCTAAATACTGGAGGAAGTTGGCGGAAAGAAACAGCTGGGTTATGTAATCAAGCTCTTGCTGACTACTACAAGGTGTAAAGCCAAGGCAGTGAAGAGCAAACAAGATCCTTACTCTCCTCTACTTCCAAGATGGTCCTTAGAGAATGGAGACAGCAGATGAAAGATTATGGAATGGTTTGAGTTGGAAGGAACCTTAAAAATCATCTAGTTCCTACCTTCCTGCCATAGGCAAGCATGCCACCTTGAAAGATGCCCTAAGTAGATGATTATTCCTCCCACCTGACCATGTTCATTTAAACACCCTATGGAGAGATTCACCATGCTTCTCTTTAGGGATATAAAAGGCAGATGTGTGGGCTCTAGCAGCTCCCTGCAGTACACAGCATCGCCAGAGGCTATCACTTACATTTCTGCTGGATGTCTCTGGAGAAGATGATCGCGATCTGGAAGATCCTCTCTTCCCTGACTGCATGATGGGGAGTAAAAACACTGGCTCCAGTAGGATACCTTAATTTGCAGATATCCAAATTTAAGCCTTTATGAAAGGTGGCATGAGTAGAACTTCAAGTGACAATGATTGGAACAGCAGGATGGCAATTAGACATAGCATGAAGTCTGCAGCAGAAGGAGCAGCAAAACAGGAACCTCTTGTCCAAGTTTCACCACCTAACCCAAAGATCCTTGCTTCAATGCGCTACAGAGTCTTCCTAGCATTGTATATTATTGTGCCTTTTTTTTCTACTGAAGATGCTTATTTGAGGCAAACCCATATTCCCTTATTTATTTTGTGCTCAGCTCCAAACCCAAGTAGAAAAGACAGATCAGTTATCAAGGTCGTGAAACCAGATTGGAGTTGGAGTGGCCTGTTCGTTTATTTTGCAGCCAGCAGCTAACTGATTGCATGCTTAAGCAAAGAAATGAGATAGTGGTGTTTTCACTTTGCAGTACATTACCAGCAAAGAAACTCAATCCTGACTTAACCACAGTCCCTGGTATTTCTTCACCCTCCTCCCCCCTCCTCACCTCATTTTTAACACCCTTCACAAAATCCAAAGGTTAAAAGGTCCACAAAAACCCCATGTTATCTGTCAAGCATCCCTTGTGGCTGGAGATGGCAGCATTATCTCAGCTGCCATCCCTACTGCTCTCCGTTCCTACTCAGCACAACCAGTGGTCCTGGTGGGAGAGTTTCCCAGCATAGCAGGAGCTAATGCTAGAAGCTTCATTAAGTGGCTTATGTGAGCATTCAAGTGTGTGCCTTTCCCTCGGTATCAATGAGGAGAAAAAAGCCCAAACGAGCCTATATCATGCATATTTTAGAAAGAAGATGGAGACAATGTTAGCATAAGGCCCTAGTACACACACTTGAAATCAATCAGTGCCTGGAGAGCTGCAGTGCTTGCTGCTCTTTAAACAGTTTACAGCATGCCTCAAGCAGCAATTGTACAAACAGGTAAGGGACCAGCAATTCCTACAAAAACATTAAGAATGCAGAGATAGAGCCAGATACTTACATCCATTTTATCCCATAGCAAAGCCCTGTCTGCAGAATCAACAACAGAAAACCAGCTAAGAAAAATCGCAGACTTGGCTTCATTTTCTCCACTTTCTCCTGCTAGCCAAAGGAAATCAGCTTCTCCAAATATTTTTGTTTTTTAAAAAGAAGTTTTCTTAATATTTTGTGCAATGTATTTTCCTTCAGTTTGGGTATTGCTCGTTCTTGGAGATGAACAACCTGAAAGGAGAGAGAGAAAGAGCCCAAGCTACGGTTAACTCTGAAGTTTAGCGAGTCACTGCGAGAGAGAAATCTATTATTCAAATTGCAATGGAGTGGCTTATGAATCATGAAAAGGGCTGGATTATCCCTTCTCAGTCCCCTCCCTTGCCGAGCCTTGATACAACCTTTTGAGTCAACAGACAGACAAACCGTATGGGTTGAATTACACAGAGTTATGGTCTGATTGTATGTTTCCATTTAACCCTGCACATGGCAAGACTTCATTCGCTGCTTCACTTTAGTGTTTTTTTTTTTTCTTCCCCTCTCCAAAAAGTTTGTGCAACTGCTTAGGAAGAAGAAGAAGAAAGAAAAAGAAAAGATAGATCTTCAGATTAGCCCAAATCTTCAGCTATTAATCTCTCCCTTTCCTCTCTCCAGATTTCTTTTTCCTCTCTCTTTTTCTGCAGAGAAGACAAATAATAAAAACTGCATTTCCCTACTTAATGCAGGTGCCCTTGGTCTGCAGATGTTTCTGTGTGATCTGTTGCAATAAATGTGTTTTGCTCTTTACCTTTTGCTTTTCTTCTCACCTCATTAACTCTGCCTCTCACTTCTTCCAAGCCCTTGGCACCTGGAGCTCACGGAAAAGGCTGCAACTTTGTAAACATAAAATCCCATTTTTGTCTCCAGGGAGCAGCCTGGAGGAGACAAAACAGCTCTCAAGGATACCTCCACACCCCTTTTCTTTTTGTTGGTTTGTTTTTTTTTTTCCTTCTTCAGGCCAAACAGATAAACAAACCAGGTGCAGGACTTAAATCCTTAGAGGGGTCCTCTCTGTCTCCAGGGCATGGCTTGCTTATTTTAGCAACAGTATTAATAGCAGTAAATGGGTTTCCTTTCAGTTATTCAGTTCAGACACCAGTCTTTTGTGGTCTTTGCAGTGGTTTCCCATGCCATGAGAAAGACAACAGTAAAATAAACAGAAAAACCTGCCCACCACATTGCATCTCTGGAGTCTCACAACCCATTGCACTGCACACTGGCATACCCAAACTATAACTGTGTATGTCCCCATAACACCCCCTCAAAGGGGTTTGGGAAGGGACTGGGAATGGTTGGAGCAGTCGGCTTCACTTTGGGAAACCTCTATGCTGGAAAAAGGGTGTCCTACCTGATCCCCAGCTCTGGATTTGCCCAGCTGCAGCTTCCTGCCTAAATATTCCCATTTGGTGAGCAATTGGGTTGGGGGGAATGAATATTTCTGAGTGTTTTCTCTGCCATCTGCAGCATATTTTTCTATTCAGCCTGCTTTTTGGCTATCTCAACCCCAGCGCCTGGCGTAAAGGGTTACTAGAGAAGTGCTGTTATTACAAAGGATTATAATAACCTCTAGGGACGAGTTTCTGGCTCCCTTGAAGTCCAATACAAAACTGACTGTCTACAAGGGAGGCAGGATTTCATTGCCATGGATTGTTTTTCTTTAATGCCCACTTGGATTTGGGTTTGATAGATCCCTTGAAGGCAGTGGTCGGTCTCATGAGCATCCAGGTATACATGATTCTTGTTTCAGAGTATTTCTATATCTTTTAATCTTTGGGAGCCCTTTTCTACCCACTGCTCTACAAGCATGCTGGAAACCTTCAACTCTTAATTCTGCCCATGCCTTTCAATGCCTATTCAGATATTTCAGATCCCTTATCTCACTCCTGTGAACTGCTGGACAACACAAGAATTGGGTGTAAAATGTCTCTCACTAAAACTCTCTAAAACGGGTCTAAAACACTCTCACTAAACCTGCCCAGCCAATACCATTCTCTACTCTCCCCACCACCTTGAAAAGTCACAGTTTGCATTTTTTTTCAACCCCTGGAGAGGAAGAGAAATTATCTAATTCCCCCATATGTACCCAAAGAACTGCGAGCTTTGCATGCAACTACACCCCTTTTATTTGGAGAGGTAATAATGCATTTTTCCATTCAGTCCAGCAGAGATTACATTTGAAAGAGCAATTTGCAAGGGGACAGGAGAGACACACTTTGGGGCAGATGGAATGTTTACAGCTCTGGTGAGCTCTGGGTCACTGATCAAACCAACAGCAAGTGGCCTGTGGGCTCCTAAAAACCGGAGCTGTTTTTAACTCAAAGCTCTCTTTTCTCTTCACCTCAAGGCTGTTTGCAGCCAGCCCCACTCTGGCACACAAAAACCACTCCCATCAGACACCTCCAAGACTCTGGACTCAGGGATGGGAACAGGAAATTTTAACTGTACATAAACGTGTGAGTATCCAGCTCACATTTTTTAGCAGTTTCCCCATCCGGGAGACAAAGACATCCACCTGACTCTGCTGCCAGCCTGCAGCTCTCTCCAGGAGCACTACTGGTTTAGGGGTAGCACATCCCCAGATGACCTGCAGTGAGGAGTGTGAGCAGATAAAAGGAATAGAGGGTGGTGGAGCTGATTCCAGCTGTCGGGTCTCACCACTCCCTTGCTGCCTTCTGGATCTTCCTTCTCCCTTGCAGCCCTTGGGTGTCCCCACTACCCTGCAGCCTCCCGGACTCCTCTCTCCTCTGCAGCTCCTTGCTCCTTGCATTGTCCTGCACATTTGCAGCTCCAAGTCCCCCCTTTGCCTTCAGCCCCTGGGTCTCCAGTCTCCCTTCCAACTCTTGAGTGTCTCCTCTCTCCTGCAGCTCATCGGGCACGGGTGTCTCCACCCTCTGGGTCTCTCTCTCCCCTAGGTCCTCCCCTCTCCTCTGCACTCACACTTGCCCTTGCCGGGTCTCAGGTCTTTTAATTCAGTCTCCGAGTCTCCTTCTTCCTTGTTTTCCCCCGGGTATCCTCTCTCCCTTGCATTCATTCCCTCGGGTCTCCCTTTTCCTTGTAATCCTCCGGGTGTCCCTTCTCTACTACAATCTCCAAGCCGCCGCTTTCCCTGACATCTCCTCGGTCTGCTTTGCAGCCTCTTAAGAATTCTCTCTCCGTCGAACACCCCGGCGTCTTCCTCCTTCCATGCATCCTTCGCTATGCATCCCCTTTCTTGTCCACGCCTCGCAAACCCCTGTTCTTGGCCAGCCCCGCACCTTCGGCGTTTCGAGGGTCTCCACCGAGCCGCTGTCCCGTTCCCACCTCTCCCGGCAGTGGCTCGCACACCTCTGCGGTCCCCGCTTACCTCCGCCCGGGCCTGTCTGCGCGGGGACCTGGGCCGCTATGGCGGGGCGGTCCCCGGACCCGCCTTATATGCGGCCCCCTCGGCTTTGATATGCGGAGTGATGTCAGCTCGGATTAGCATAACAAAAGGCTCCGCGCCCCGCGGATGCCCTGGCGGACAGGCCCGGGGCCCCGCGGGGCTCCGTGCGTCCCCCTCCCGCACCCCATCCCGGCACAGCCCCTCGCCAGTGCGGCCGGGCGAGGGGGGAGGGCGAGGCAGGGATGGCGGGGACCCGGCGGGGCTCAACCGTGTTATTGTAATGAGCGGTTAATGGTTAACAGTGATCAGAAACAAAAATAGCGAGTTTGTGTTTTCGCCGGAACGTGAGCGTTCCTGCGAGTGCTCTGCGCTTGGAGCTGAGCGACCGCTGCCCCGGAAAAGGACAAGGATACTTGCGGCGCTGTCAGGGAGATTTGGTTCTCCTGCCAGGGTGAGGAACCACCACCCGGAGTAGTCCCTGCTCATGTCGTACCTCGCCACGTCCTGCTGTCAGCCCCCAGGCTCCACAACCTCTTCCCTGATCTGTCTGTAATCGGTGGAAGGAGCAGATGTTGAGGTCTGGTTTTTGCTTTCAGGTCGGCTTCGGGTTTGGAGGCTTGGAGATTGCTGCTAGCGAAAGAGGAAGGAAAATATAAAAAAAGAAAAAAGAAAAAGAAAGAAAGAGGGAGAAGATGAAAGGTAGTAGAAAAAATGAAAAGGAGAAAATAAAAAGAAGGAAAGGAAAAAACAAATGTATACAAGAAAAAAGGAAAAGTAAAAAATAAAAAAGGTAAAAGAGAAAGAAAAATGAGAATAGAAAATAATTAAAAGAAAATAGAAAAAAAGAAAAGGGAAAAGGGGAGAAGAAAAAAGGGAAGAGAAAATCAAAATAATAAAAGCAAAAAAGAAAAATAAAAAATAGGTTAATAAAAAGGAAAAGGAAAAATGAAAATTAAGGTGGAAAAGAGAAAGGAAAAAGAAGAAGGAAAAATATAAAAAAGAAGAAAAAAAACCCAACAAAACCAGACAAATGAACAAAGAAAAAATGAGGAAAAAATAAGGAGAATAAAAGGAAAAGAAAAAAAATAGAAGAAAAAAGCTTAAGATAAAAACCCTTTAAGAAAGAAAAGCACAACTGGCTTCTGAATTTAAGGCCTCATGAGTCTGAATTTAAGACATCTGTCAGCTATAGGCTCTGAAAAAAATGAATGCTGGTTGCAAAATTACTTTTGTAATTTTTTTCATTTGGTTTAATTGTGGGGTTCAGGTGAAAGGAAAGAAGAGAATAAATGCTTTAGTCCCTGGATCAAGACACAAAACAGTTTCTTTATGGTCTATTTTCAAGAGAGCTATTTATATAAGATAAGTTTTTTATGTCTGTGTTCCTTTGATGATTGCATTCATATACACAAGTCATAAAAGGTCCTGTGTGAACTGGAAAGGACCCTGTATACACAATCCCAAATTCTCAAAGCCATTATATTATTTGTTTAAGACCAGGTTTTGCCAGCAGTTTTGCACAGTATGTCCATTTTTCTCTGTGTGACAGTTGTCCAGAAGTACTCAAACTGCTTCAAACTTCCATTTCCCTGGCCCTTCTTCCATCCCACTGACCCCCAAAAATGTGTACCTATGAGGAGGAGATTTTGTCAGCGTTCTCCAAGGAGGACCTATTTACATGGGGAAATTGCTGGGTATATCTATTGCTGTCTGACTTGCTGTGCAAATGCTCAGATTTCTGTGTAAGTAGCCTTTTTCCAAATTACCTCAACCTTTAAAGGGCAGTAGGGAAAATGCAGTGGTTTTTAGTCAATAGGTGTAGAAGTAGTAAGTTGTGGCAGTTGTAATTATTATGCAGTAGGCACCTGCTGTGCTCAGAACTGTGCTAGCCCACACAGCACAGCTAGATGAGTCCTTCCATAGGATCTTCATGGTCTTGATATTGGTGCTGAGAGCTGACTGGCCTTAATAGATGCTGAGAGGTGATGGTGTAGAGTAGTGTCTCGGTTTGAAAAGACAGGTGTTTGTTAAGGAAGGCAGGAGCCTCCCTTGAAATGAAAATGCAAACTCCCTCCCTCTGAATTATTATAATTTTGATATTAAGGATGTTCTCAGGCAAAGATATTGGAGTAGGAATAACTTATTTTTTAGGAATAAAAAAAGAGTAAAGATAAAATAAGAATGCAGTAATACAAAACAACAAAAAATGCAGTAATACAAAACAACACTGACAGAGTCAGAATATGACCTGACACCCTATTGGTCAGGATGTTGGTAGCAGTCCTATTAAAGATAGCTGCAGTCCTCCTGGAGTGACAGATGTGGTTCTGTTGAAGCAGTGATCCTGTAGAAGGGTGGACTTTTCCTCTGAAGGTCCAGTGGTGGTGTAGATGGGCCTGGTCTTCCTCTGGGAATCCAGTGGAAAAAAGGCTGTTCCTCTGGGATCCAGTGGAAGAAGGCTGACTGTGGTGTTCCAGTCTCAGATTATATCCCAGAAGGAATGCCTGGCTCCTCCCCCTGGGCAGAGCATCTCCCAATGGGATGATGTAATTTCATCAGTCATGCAGTGACACTCAATGGCCCGTTAACAGAAGATATTTCCCAGATGGAGGATTGGTGGTGGAAGAGATAAAGAAAACTGCCCAATTAACAGAAGATAACTGTCACACCTCTAACAGATGGCAAATAGAATACACACCCCAGCTACATCTTTCAACCTAAGACAACCTTATTTACTAGTTTAAGTAGATACAAGTTTTTCGCTTGTTTCCTAAGTTTCAATTTCAAACATTGATAGGGACATTTTTTTAAAAAGTTCTGCCACCTACTAAAAATAAGCTAAATTATTATCATATGAATTTTGAATATTCACATACATACATTATTTTCTGACAGGGAGAACAAGAAAGGACTGTCTGTTGCTAAAATAATTTGCAAAATGCTGAAAAGCAGGAGCATATATGAAAAAGTAAGGACTCAGAAAGTGAAATTATTCCAAATTGAATCAAGACTAGGGAACATAATTGAGGAGTCATTCCTTTGGACTGCCTCACAGCAAGCATTGATACTTCTGAGAGGCAAATACAAAACTAATCTGTACAGCATCCCGGGAGAAGCGCCACATCTCTGGGAAGAGGATGATAGCTTCTGATACTTTTTTTTTTTTTAACATTTTTTTTAACCCCTGCTGCCAGGCAGGGTTAATAAAAGGATACACTTTGTCAGGGACCCAGCAGGGACTGGGATGCCAGGGTGTGTCCCTACAGATGCAGAGGAGAGATGTGTGAGCATTTATCACAGCTATGCTTCATCATGCAGGGAGAGGGTGCAGCTCTGGATGTGCCTCAGCAATGCCTGGCAGCTCTAAGGTAAATAACACAAAGGTTTTTGTCCCAAGATGTTGCAGTCAGAGGGAGGCAAAAGCTCTGTGGTTCTTCTTGTAGTGCCCAAACCCTAGAGATGGAAGCCAGATCCTACAGAGGCCTGTAGGATGCAAACTGCCTTGTACCTATAGCATGGACAGCTTTACAAGGGGATGAGGCCACTCTTTGTCCTTTCTCTGGTGTACACCTCTGTAAATCAGCAAGACTGCAGCAGCCTGAAATTTCTCCTCCACCAGACATGTTGCAGAAAATTATGGCAGTTTCCAGTGTGAAATGCAAGCCGGAAGAATTATTCTGCCTTCATTTTCCTCCTGCCCTTAAACAGCAGACATTTTTGTGCAGTAGCATCCCAGTTATCTGCCTGTAAAAGTGTAGCCACAATCCGTTTTCCCTAAATTTCAGTGGGTTTTGTTTCCCTCACCTTGTCTTTAATATCATCACTCACCATCTATGCTGTAGGAGTGCCCAGTCCAAGCCACAGCAGTGACCAATTCTTGTTCCACTGCACCAGCCCAGCTCCCATCAATGGCCAGAGAAAAATCAAAGAAGTTTCTTGACTTTTGTGCCTTCTGGCTGGAGACCACGTAAGCCTGACCTTCCACCCTTGGGACCGACCAGAAAAGGCTTCTCTTCCAGACCAAAGGTCCCACACCTACTCCAACACTGCCATTTAAAGGCTAATAAAAACCAGCTGTCAGCTCCTCTCTCCAAAGCTGAATGCTCCCTTCAGTGTGGAGGAGTGCTTTCCCTTCCCTGAAGAAGTCCAATAACCCCTCTTTTGCTGCAGTGCTGGAGCTGGAGTCCTCCTTGCAGGGGGGTTTAGCTGTGGATGCATAATTAATAGCAGTGATTTGCAAGAGTGGAGAGAATGACACCAGCTGGAAAGGATAAAATGCATCAATAGTCTTTTTAGAAGAGGAGGAATAATGTAAAATATTCAAGGGGGTGCCTTTCAGTATTGTCCCTGCTTTGTGGCTGCTGGCTGAGAGTAGAAACACCTCATCATAAGCAAGATATTTGTTAGACATGCCTGTTTCTACCCAATTCTAGTCTATGATCCCAATATTCATTCTGACTCTGTGATGTGAAGCAGGGAGCAAGAGAAAGCTGTGCCAGTTTTTGCTGTGAGTCATGGGTCTTGGGACAATCTCATGCAAGGCAGCATGAGGGCCAGGTTATCCAAACGGCTTTTGGAGAGGTTTTCAGACAAGACTGACTTCCAAAAAAAGAGGGTGGACTTTTTGCAGGGCTTAAGGCTGCCATCTCTGCTACTGTATCTCCTAAACAGATATTAGAATGCTTCAAAAATAAGGTTTCTGTAGCATAAGTGGAAACTGAACATCTCTGCAAACCCATCTATGACCAAAGGGGCTTAACATTTCTGAAGATCCAGACACAAATCTCTCTAGTGAAAGGACATTCTTCTCTCAGGTAACAAGCAATAGAACAAGAGTAAATGGCCTCAAGTTGTGGCAGAGGAAGTTTAGATTGGGGAATTAGGAAATATTTCTTCCTCAAAATGGTTGCCAAGCCCCAGAACAGGCTGCCCAGGGCAGTGGTGGAGTCCCCATCCCTGGAGGGATTTAACAGATCTAACAGGATGTGGTACTTGGGGACATGAGTTAGTGGTGATCTTGTCAGTACTGAGAGAACGGTTGGACTTCATGATTTTACAGATACTTTTCAACCCAAATGATTCAGTGATTCTATGGTTCTATGACACATTTTTAGACTAGGCAAAGCAAAGCAAGACTGAGATGGGCCATGAGTCACCTCGGTTAGTTGCAGTCCATGGCCTTGAGCAGAGAATGTACGACCCCCAGCCTGGGGGGAAGAATCTCAAAGCAACCCGTAGTGCCCCAGCTCAGCCAAGTATTTCTGTTTGCAACTGTGAAAAAAAGCTGCTTTTTGATGGAAACTTAAGAAAGCAAGGAGATTAATGGCATGATCACCCTATGACCTAGCTTGACAAGAGCTTGCAAGGTAGCAGAGAAGGCACCATGCTTCGAAAGTCAGACAGGAACAATTTGGACAAGGAAAACATCTCTCAAATATGCCCTAGGCTATGTAATCATAAACCACAGACAACACCAGACTTTTATGTTTTTACCTGAAATCTTTGCTTTTCACAGGAGTCAATTCATACATCTGTCTCACTCAATCCTTTGCTGACTTGGAAACATACATTTTGAAACAAATCTGTACAGTTCAAGTGGGATCTACTTTTCAAGCATCCATGTTCCATTTAGTTTCTGCTAATATTCTAGGTGCCATTTTCTCCCTGCTGGGACACAACTGAGGGTACCCAAAGTTCCTCATCTGCTTGCACAGCTGGGAGACCAGCACACAAAAACACGGTCTCTGATTTATGTAGGCATTCTTGAAGACATCCTTAAAACATTCTTGAGATATCTAGTCTGAGTTATCTTTCTTTTCAATTGGTTTCATTAAAGAATGATCTTTAAGGGGATGCTATGAAAATCTTTCATCCTTTCTTAGAAGTACCCAGGCTTGGTAGTTATGCTCTTATCCTAAACTGCCAGGAACACACTTGAGATGAATCCTTTTTGTTGACAGCAGTGATTTTTTTTCCCCTAAGTGATTTCTCTGTAATCCTGATGTGATTTCTCTCTGATTCAACCTTATGGTTCTGTTAGGTTTTCTGTTTATCTACAAACAGGTTTTGGTTTGTCTTCCATATTGGGGTATGTTCATCATAAAAACATTGTGAAATAGGTACTGAGCAAAGTATAGCACTTTTAAGGTTGTAATATGGATTCATGGCCTGAATGAACTCAGCACTGAGTTACTTGAATTTTATTTCAGAGCCATTTCAAGGATTAATTATAAGCTGGCACAAAAGGTTAGGCAGGCATTTGTTCCTTTTGCTGCCTGGTATCATTGCTCTTGAATAACAAAGGCTGCTACATATCACTTATTCACTTAATTGTGAATTACTTAATTGTGAATTACTTAATTGTGAATTGGAATCTACAGAACAAATATCCATGAAGATATTTTAAGTGAGGAACTCTGTAGGATTAATGTTCATGAAGCTTGTTCTCTCCTCAGCCAAATACAAGGTCTATTTGAAAGCCATATGTCACTTTGTTCATAGAGTCAAGTGCTTGTCAGCATGAGTACAGGAAGTTCATTCAGTAAAATACAGGGAAAAGAAATGGGGTCTTCTTTGAGCCACTTTACTTGGGCATATCCTCACAGCCACCAGTGCTGATAGACACAGAAGCTGAGCTGTAATGTGGAGTGGCCACAAAAGCCTGAAGACAGCACCCAAAATTGTCTCTTCTGATACCATGTCCATTCCTTGTCCTCACCAATCCCTGTCAGCTGAGTTAAGCAGAAGTTTGGATGTCTCTAGAGGATGTGCCTGACGGGCTGGTCACATTGGCATGACTTACCTGGGGTTATAATGCTGCTTCGTCAGCTCACAGAGGCTTCGGACATGAGTCCTACAGGGGACATCCCACCCCACCTGCCTAACATTCTGTTTCCCTGGATGTGAAGGTTGTTATACTAAATTCAATAAGATATAATATAACCAAACAGTATACCACCCTCAGAGTAAATAATTTCTTGAAAATATCTGATCTAAACCTACCCTCTTTCAGTTTAAAAGAGTTTTCCCTTCTCCTATCACTATCTGCCCATGTTAAAAATCACTCTTCCAATCTTTTATAAGCCCTCTTTAAGTACAAAAAAACAACAATGAGGTGTCCCCAGAGCCTCCTCTTCTCCAGGCTGAACACCCCCAGCTCTCCCAGACTGTCTCCAGAACAGAGGGGCTGCAGCCCTCAGAGCATCTTCACAGCCCTCCTCTCAACCCATTCCAGCACCTTTGCATAGTTCTGATGTTGGGGTATAAAGATATGGAAGCAGCTCTGCAGGTGGGGTCTCACCAGAGCCAAGCAGAGGGGCAGAATCCCCTCCCTTGAACTGCTGGTAAACAGTATTTAAACATGAACACAAAGGCATCAGGCCTCTGTGACTTATTCCAATCTGCTGGACTGGTATAACTTCCTAATGTGACCGAGGCACAGCTAGTGCATGGGCATGCATATGCTTCAACTGTCACTGCTGGAAAGGACCACTCTGCCTATGAACCCAAGAAGTTTAGATGTCATCCCAAGGGATGCATTCATACAGAGGCTGAGGGCTCTAGGCTGTAACCATTTTGGGATATATTCCTTGTCCCTCTCCAGAATGGAGATCTAACCAATGCTTTCTTCCTGTCTTTCAGTTTCTGAATCTAGTCCCTGATTAGCTCAGGGGAAAAGTTCTACTAATATCAACAGAACATGATCAGTTGTGAAAAGCCACAGCCTTGATAAACTACAATAATTCATATTCACTGAGGAACTACTTCTCACTGCTCTGATTATCCCTCCCACGGCTCTAATAACAGTAAGACTTTTGCTACAAGAACAACCCAGAACTTGCTACTTCCGTGTGAAAACATAACAGCTTCAGTTACTGACTCATCCTAATACTCTGTGGGACAACTCCTACATCTTTACACGTTTTAAACAATTTGTACTTCCCTGTTCTTCTGTCTTCTGCTATTTTTTCCTTCAGCACAAACAATGCAATGTTCTTTGGTTTTTGTTTAATTTTCTTGCTTATTTTGGTGGTTTGGTGGTTATTTTTTTTTTAACTGGAAAAGGTGAGCCAGGGAAGGAGCATATCAGGAGCATATCAGGAGTATATCTGCACATTAAGGCAGACACTGGAATGGCAAGCCAGCAGTTTTGCTGCTGGCAGAGATATATGTAGCAGAAAGCATCTCTGAATAAACAATAATTAACAAAATAAAAAATAATAATAAAAAAGTAGCAGAAAGCTTTCTTTCATTCATTCAGGCCAAAAAAGTAAAGATTTGGCAAGAAATAATCTGAGAAAGTGCCTGAAGAGCTGCAAGCAGGTTCTGTATCATACAGAAGAGCCAAAAAAGTGTTTGGCCACAAACAGCATGTGATGCATTGCAAAATGCTTCAAGAGGAGATATTTAAAGGGTGGGATGGTTGGCATGGAGAGGAAGGAGGGGGGGAAGGCATCGCTGTGGGAGGAATATCTTTACCCTTCAAACAACAGCCACTAAAACATCCCAAATGCTCTGCCTCCCCAGAGGTGACAAGGGTTGAAAGTTTTGTGCAGGATGGCTTTTGAGGGATAATATAATCTCATTTAATTTTTTTTTAACTGTTCCTTTCATAGTGAGAAGGAAAAGCCCAAAGATAGGGCCTGATTTAGGGATGTCAGTAAGATTTGGATTAATGGGGTTTGGATTGGACCCATGGTGTAAGATACAATGCTCCAATCTAGCCATAAATTAAGTGACTTCCATTAACATTTTGATTTCCTTTAATTTATTTAACCAAGAAAGTCAGCAGAGGCCCATAGGTCTCAGTATTAAGAATGAACTGACCAAGACAGCAGCAGATAAAACCTGCACCAGCATAAATCAAAGCTTCCATAAGTTCCATACTCAAGAAACCATGGGTGAATAAGGCAATAAAATGTGACCATTCTTGCTTTATTGTCTCATTCTCAGCTCTCACTTTCTGCTGGAGCCAAACATAATTTCTCCTTTGTCTTTTTAAGAGGTTCCGGAGACAATGGACCAAACTTATTGCAAACCCAGGGTCTAGAGTGGCAGTTCAGGAGCTGGGATTTGCAAGAAGCTCACAAATGTTTTGCCTCCCTTTATAGCCAGATAATAACAAAGATGAGATCCAGGAGCTTTACTGCTTCTTTTCCTATGTAATGTTGGAATAGGCTGCACCTCCACATTTTTAAACTCACGTTATGAAAAATTATTGCAGTCCAGCATTGTTTTGCCCTATATAATTTGAGGTTTTCCACATATAGACAGCTGTTCATCCTAGAAATGGATGTGCTTAATTTCTCCCATCTCAGGGTGCAAAGAGCCATGATAAGCCCTGCAGAGGGGCTAGTTCACATCTCACCTTCCCTAGCACGGGGTCGCAGAGACACTGTGGATGCAGTTTTCACAGGGTGAATATTTAATCTTTGAAAGGTCATCCTTGCAAGTAGCCCTTTTCTCATCCAGTCATGGAACCCACCTCCTCAGGCCTTTTGGGTGCACCTTCCCTTCCCTTCCCTTCCCTTCCCTTCCCTTCCTTT
>VWZV01002439.1:26487-38102 GCA_013397155.1 Irena cyanogastra
TTCCCTTCTCGTTTTCACTTTCCCCCACAGGACAGTACCTGTTTACAGCTGTGTTGCTGTGATGCTGTTCCTGCTACTACAATCATGACTCTGTCATGATTTCCATTATAAACCTCAGACTAGAATTCTTTGCGGGGGTGGTGGTTTTTCTTTTCTTTTCATTGGGTCTATAATTTGATCATAAAAAGTCACACTGGAATAAAATTCAGCTGCTAGGTCTTGGATACTAAATCTGATTTAACCCTGAGGATCCTCAACTGCTTTCAGGCAGATGACAGCTTTGGGGTGTTCAGCATGCCAAGGTGTGGGAGATGAGTCCTTAGGGGCAGCAAGAAGGGGTGGCCCACTTTTATTTGGGGCATTTAGGAGCAAAACTGCAGGGAAAACCAGCTGAGCAATGCCACATCCCAACTACCATGGTCTCATCAGCTTCTCTTAGGCTACAGGCTGATATCCCTTATTCCTCTGATTGACACCTTTATTCCACATCCTCATGTGTATTTCATGCTTGATTTGTTCCTCTTCACAATAAATTTAGTGCATTTAATGCATATATTCATTTTAAACCCCACATTCATTAAGTTTTACCAGATATTTGTCACTCTAAAGTATCTTGAACCCCTTATTCTACATGTCACTGAATCAGGTCTTTGATCAGTCCTTGTTTCCTAAGCCCCACTCCAGAGAGACTAAGTTTTCTCAGAAAGACCACTTAAGTTCAGGTTGGTTTTGGATCTGACAGCAGCTGCAACCCACCAGAAACCACTGCTCTCCAGAAACCTGGCGCCAAACTCATCCAATCAGGGGCTCGTGTGTTCCACCAGGTCAGAATGCCTTTCAGTTGTCTTCTCAGGAGAAACTAAGACGAGAACTCAGTAGAATCATAGAGTCATTTAGGTGGGAAAAGAGCTTTAGGAATGTTGAATCCAACCAATAAACAGTGAATCCAATCAGCACTGCCACTAACTCATGTCTCCAAATGCTGCATCTACACAGCTTTTAAATCCCTCCAGGGATGGGGACTCTACCACTGCCCTGGGCAGCCTGTGTCAGTGCTTCTAAGCCCTTTAGGGAAGAAAATTTCCCTCTTATCCAATTCAAATCTCTCCTGGAACAACTTGAGGCTGTTTCTTCCTTTCTATTTCTTGTTCCCTAGGAGCAGAGTCCCCAGCTGGCTCCACCCTCCTGTCATGGAGTTGTAGAGAGTGAGAAGTTCCCCCAGAAGCCTTCTTTTATCCAGATGGAGCCTCCCCAGCTACTCTTCCTAGGACTCATGCTGTAGATCCTGAGCACAGCACAGACACAGCTGACTCATGGACAGGGATTTACTGAGGAGAAAAAAAATCTATCATGAGGACACACTGCATCAAGGAAGGCAGAATGGGGACTGCTGATGTATCAGCTGCCCACCAATTTCCCATCTCTGAAATGCTATAGAGAAAAGGCCTGACGAAAGGGAGTGACATTGTCTTGCAGTTATGGTGAGATGGAGCAAGGACAGTTCCAGTTCAGCCCATCTTCTTTAGATACCTTCTCTAGCCTGGAAATAAACCCTCTCTAATGTGGTGCCTCCCTGTATCTATTTTTTTTTTTATCTCAACATAATTGTTTATACTTAAGCACCCACATTTAAATGCAGCTAAATCAGTGTGAGGTGGAGCCTGATGGCAGCTGGTGAGCTTTTCTTCCATGGATGCTGCAGCTTCTCTTCAATGGTCTGTAGGTCACCCATGGTACTCATGCAGCTCGGAGTGTAAAAGCTGATGATGACGTGTTCAGGCTCCAAAGAACACAACAGATGGCTCAGTGCCTAGGATGCTACAACGAAATCCTAGGAAAGCATCCAATCCCAGATCCATCCCCAATTCCAGAAAAGGAGAAAGGAGGAAAGGATGTTCCCTCCTAGACCTGCTGATCTCTCCCCTTTGCCTGGAATAGAAAGGGTGGAAGAGAAGGAGAGAGCAGACTTCATTAAAGCAATGCAGCACAAAACCTGGACACGTGTTCTCATCTAGAAAGCAAGCAAAATAGTACTTCCCTAGCCTGCAGGGACACAGTGAGAGGCCGTTAAAGGCTTTAGCAATAATCAGATACTTCAGCCATGAACATCCTCCTGAGAGCTTAAAATTGATGGGATGAGGCATCATGACTGTACAAAACTCTAATCTATCAAAGCAATAATCTATGGAAGAAAGACACTTTACGACACAGTTACACAGCAGATGGCAAATGACTTACGATATATTCCAACAATTGTACACAGGAAAACAGTATTAATAAAATACGCTGACATGACAGATTAATAGCTTAGAACTGCAATCCAGGAGAAGTTAGACTCGCCTATCCTTCCTCTGGGGTTCTTAATAAGAAAGAATTAAATAAATATTGTGAACTAAGATTCACACTAAATATTAAAGGAATATTTAAGCAAGGCTTTGGTGTGCATGGAGACTGTAAAACTGGTATTACAGGACTCAGTGTTTAATGTGCTGTGGTGACACCACTATAACACTCCACTGTGTATAGATAAAGTGTGGTCCCTGCTGCTCATGCTGCCAACCCTTCCCAGCATCTGAGAAGCCAGATGTGCTCCTCTGGCTGTGGCACCACCGCTGGCAGCATCATGGGCCTGATCCTACTCATCCTTTGCATATCATTGTGATCACTCCCATCCTGAAAAAAAACTAAAAAATAACCAAAAGGGTGGTGGTTTGTTTGTTGATTTGTTTGATTGTTTGTTTGTTTTAAACTTTTTGGAAGTGAAACACAAAATCTTGCTGGAGCTTATCACTGCTAAATAATTTGTTGTGAGGCACATGATTTCACCTCATGTCTATATTCTCTTTGACTTTCCTGTTTAGATTCCAACAGACACTGGGTGGAGACAAAGGAACAGTGGTTATTCACACCAGATAATTCACAGAGGTGTGTCCAGCTTCCCAGTGGTTCAACTGACTGTCAGCTACACACAAACCTTTGCCTCACTTCCCAAACTCCTCCCCTGCCAAACTACAACAAGCACTTAATTGTCTAAGATGGTTTAGAGCTTCCATAGTCAGTGGAAGGAGAGAAGATGCTCCAAAAGGCAATTGGGAGCTCTGGAACAGAGGTCAGAACTGGCACTTTGGTTGGAAGCTGCTGTGTTTCAGGTGATGGCTCGTTCTATCCCATCCTAACCATGAAACCTTGCCCACAAAAGATTCAATTTTTTTCACACTTCTCCAGCATTCAAGGAAGTGGATGTCTAATTCAGTTGGATCTCCTTCCTCTGAAGGTGATGGACAGTGCAGTCCCTACCAAACCACTGCTCTGCAGGGGTCTGGAATAAGCCTTTCCAATTTCAGAATAGCATAATCACCAGCACTTCAGGAGAATTCTGGAAATTTGGATTTCTGTTTTGGAAAAAGCAAAACAGAAACAGAAGAAAGGAAGGAAAAAGAACAAGGGGGGAAAAGAGAAGGAAAAATGAAAAGAAGAAAAGAGAGAGGGAGAGGGAATGGGAGAGGGAGAGGGAAAGAAAGAAGGAAAGCATGAAGAAAGCTACCTTTGTTATTTGTTACATTAAATTTAAAACACCATCTGGTAGCAATATATTGGCCTAATTACACAAAGACATTAAGATCCAGCTAGCTCATAATTCCACCAATAAAGATCATGATTTGTCAATAAAAATTAAGGCAGTCACTGATCCATAGTCTAGATTTGCTGCTTGGAGTGGTATTGTAAAATATGATGATCGAATTTGGTGCAAAACAGAGCAAATGTGCAAGCTAAGCAAAGCAAAAATATATTCCTCCTCTTGCCACTGTCATATGATGCCAGACGGAACCAGGTCCTTCATCAGAACACCCCAAACCACCTACAGCTATTGTGAAGAGAAATCCCGTGTTTTAAACTGTATGCAAAGTCTTTGCTCATGATTTTATGTGTAACTTTTTTGGCAACTTAGAAAAAGAGGCACAGAGGGGCTTGACTGAAAACTGATGACACAATCTCTCCCCGCTCTTAGGATTTTGGTATGCAGCACAAAAGCATTTCTGAAATCCCTCCAGTATCTACATCTGTACATAGAATCTTTTTAGGACTAATATTAAAAGTGTATGGTAGACTAGAGGCAGGTCTACTCAGAGGAGTGAATCAAATGAGTTCTCCACCTTTCTATCAGTGAACAATAAAGGGTCAAGAGTCTTGTGTGATATATTTTTGCCTCTGGTGGGGAAAAATGTTGATAAAGTATCTTCAACTTAATTTCAAACTAAATTGTTTCGTGTTTTCTCGAAGAGCTTTAAAAATGTTGGCAATCTCCTAAGCATGACTACAGGTCTTGTTTAGTTAAATCCTAACCCCACCACTGAGCCCTGGTCTTCCAGGCACACTTACCAAATAAAACATTTGAAAAAAAAATATATGTGGTCTTTACTTAGAAGTCTTAAGGCGATCCAGATCATAAATTTGTTTTGGGGCGTGTGGCAATACTTATTTACTCCCAATTGGTTATTTTCTTTGTGGGAGCTTTTCAGCCAAGTTAGAAAGCCAAAAAGTGCTGATCGTAGTAAATTCATAACATAACCTTTAAGTAATAGCTGAAGGTACTAATCAAAACTTATGCTCAGGAAAAAATATATCAGAGACATTCATTCTAACATCCTGAGTTGATCCCATATCTTAGGCAGATGGGGGTGTGGAGGATGGGGGGGTGGGGTGGATTCTGCCCCTCTTCTCTGTTCAGGTGAGACCCCACCTACAGAGCTGACTCCAGCTGTGGGGTCCCCAACATCAGTAAGCCACGGAGCTGCTCAGGAGAGTCCAGAGGAGGCCGTGGAGATGCTCTGAGGGCTGGACCACCTCTGGTCTAGAGACAGGCTGGGAGAGCTGGGGGTGTCCAGCCTGGAGAAGGAAAGGCTCCAGGGACATGTAATTGTGACCTTCCAGTAACAGAAGGGAGCCTGGAAGAAAGACAGAGAGAGGCTATTTACAAGGGCCTGGAGGGCAATGGTTTCTCACTGCCAGAGGGCAGAGTTAGATGGGATATTGGGCAGAAATTCTTAGCCATGAGGCTGTTGAGGCCCTGGCACAGATTGTCCCGAGAATCTGTGCCTACCCCATCCCTGAAAGTGTTCCAGGCCAGGTTGGACATGTCTTGGAGAAAACTGGTTGTAGTGATTTTGGTTCGCTAANGCGGAGCCAAGTCCCCGGGCTGACCTGGGGCTGCTTCTGGGTGGCGGCCGGCGGGCATGGGGGCCAGCTAGATGTTAGCAAACCTGGCTCCATCCGACCCACGGCAAACCCCACCCTGCTCCCCGGCGGGGGAAGGGGCGGCAGGAGGCCCGGGGGAAAAGTGCCCAGGCNCTGACATTAATTTTGAACACCTTCATCTCTCTATAATCTCATGTGTTATAAAGAGAAAGAGTCTTTTTCTACAGCTTTACAAGAAGATTTCAGTCCCAAGAAGGCATCTTCTCATCCCTCCCATCTGGGACTTAACTGCTTCTCTCACTGACCTATGATGTCTCCTTGTTGTTCTTTTCTCTCACTTGGGGAAGGACTGAAGCACTGAAAGGGTTAACATGTCGGACTGGGCATTCCCGACGGCTGGAGCTGCGGCTGGGGAAACGGCTCAGTTCGGATCAGCCGGGATGGGGGCCTCTCCCTCCCCCTGCCCGATGGATGGGGCAACTCCCGCGGAGCCAAGTCCCCGGGCTGACCTGGGGCTGCTTCTGGGTGGCGGCCGGCGGGCATGGGGGCCAGCTAGATGTTAGCAAACCTGGCTCCATCCGACCCACGGCAAACCCCACCCTGCTCCCCGGCGGGGGAAGGGGCGGCAGGAGGCCCGGGGGAAAAGTGCCCAGGCCGCGGCAGGGCCGCCCGGCCCGGCCCGGCCCGGCCCAGACACAGGCCAGGCCGGACCTAGTTATCTTCTTGCCGGATAGAAAAGAAAGAAGCAGCTCACAGTTTTTTTCGTCTTTAACGTGTGTTTTTCACAGAGGCGTGTCCAATTTCTCAGTGGCTTCCCTAACTGTCAGTTACACACAAACCTTTTGCCTCACTTCTCGGAGTCCTCCCTTGTCAAACTACGACACTGGTCTAGCGAAGGTGCCTTGGCCATGGCAGGGTATAGAACTGGATGACCTTTAAGGTCCCTTCCAACCCAAACCATCTATTACTCTATGATTGTATGATTTGTATCAATGAAGATGACCAGGGGAATAGTAATGTCATTATTAGAGGGTTGCAAACAAAAAAGCAAAGCTCTGGGCAAACAGAGAACATCTGGACTTGGGATATGAAATAGAGATGAGGCTCTTCTGAGTGTCAGCAAAGGAGCAGAGCAAGGTACCCCACTCCAAGCAAAGAGCTTGTGGCCTCACTATGGCTGCAAGCGTGAAGCTGCTTCCGGGAAGCTTTGGGATGAGGTTTGCTTTAAAGTTTTAAATTTTATTTGAACTTCAAAATGGAATCAAAAGTCAAAGGACATGGACTTGTGGGGCAGAGCTTTTCATGGTCTTCAGCATCACATTTCTCTAAGGGAGGGGTCTGCATCTGCATTCATGTTTCAGTTCACAACAAACCCAAACCAGAGATGTGCTCCAAGTGACCACCTACCACATGCTGACCAAGACTGGGCCACAGGACCAGGCTATAGCTAATTAAAAAAAAAAAAAAAAAAAAAACCCCTCTGAACTGGGGGGGGCAAGTCATCAGCATTTTTTCACTCTGCACACTCTGCATAGCCTTGTTGTGTGGTTATAGCCAGGCACCTTCACCAAAGAGCTGTGGTTAATGTTGGGGTATGGGTGAAGGCAGTGTAAAGAGATACAGAAGCTCTCAGCAGTTGAATTCATAGCCATGTCTATACTGCCAAATAACAAAGTCTAGTGAGTGTCCCTGACCCTAAGACCAAGGAGTATGGACCAGTATCCATATTGCTCAGGGCTGTCCCTTTCTTCAGCACACTCTCCTAGAAAGCACGTGGCTTCTCGCAGCTCAGGTGTTGTCCCTCTGGCCCTAAGACAATAGAAGTGTTTTGGCCAAGTTAAACTGTCGACAATAACATGTAGGGTGTGCTGCAGACCACTGGAGTGGTGTTTTCTAGCAGGAAACCAATGTTTGAGGGTGTGAAGCCTGTTGGGATAGTGCATGGGACCAGCAAGGCCGAAACAGGGTCAGACTGACATGACTGCCCATGAGGACTCTTGAGTAAACTCACTTCAGGCTGGGTATGTGGCAAGGGAGTGACCAATGTGGACCATCAAGATGATCTCAAGCTCATCTTTTGGTGTCCTCCTGGTCAGTAATGCAGACAAGCCCTCCATGCTGGGTCAGCCATGGAGGCTCTGGGTTCATCCCATGTATTATGTGCAGGTGAAGAGGCATTGTGCCTTTTGCACCTTGCACATACAGCTTCCTCTCTCTGCTCCCAGCCTTTAAGAAACTGAAATGCAACATGGCAAATTCAGGTCTGGGGAAAGAGTTTGAAGGAAAACTCGCATCACTCCTCCATTCATCAAATTCCTCATCTCTTTGAACATGAACCACAATAAAACCAATATTAAAACAAAGGGGACACTAAATTAGCATCCTTAGTGAGTGCACCACACATGAGGTAAGAGACATCTGACCAAATGCAGTCATCATCACGTCCCCTTGTGTTTGAGCCAGTCACGTCCAGCTTACCTTGAAGTCAACATAGAAAGAGGGACATCGACACACATTTTCTCTGACATGCAGCATTGAGACAAGATAGATTAACTGCTTTCCAAGAAACTCTCCAAACCAAAGACATCTGATTTCTGATGCAGGTGAGAAGAATCCATGTCCAGAAGGAACCCAGAACCTTTTCATTTACAACATTGCCTCAACTACTTGCACTTAAAAATAACTCTTAGGCACCTGAGACACTCCATTACATGGATGAAGGTGGGATGGGTGAGCCTGTGGAGTATATGCAGAAGTAGGGAGTGCTAGACTCAAGATGCAGTGAAGGACATTCAGCAACAGTGGAAATATGCAGGGTTAAATCAGCATCTCTATGCAAAGGAGAGTGTATTGTCTGAGCAAAGCTTTCCAACATCAAGGAGCAGCAAACAAGCCGCAGGAAGAGAAGCTGTGGCAACTGCACTGTGTAAGTAGAAAGAATAATACACTGCTTTCCTGCTGGCAGGAGTCACATATTTCCCTTTCTGGGCATGGGTGAAAGGCAGGTTCCACAACTCCTGCATCCACCTCACCATGCACGGCTAGTTGGGAAATCCCAACATCTTGGCAAAGGCATTTTTGTAGCTATGATGTCTCATGGAAAGGCAACTGACCTGTTCAAACCCACTGAGAACCTCTGAAAAGTGAGTACTGGCTGCTAAGAGGAGATGCTCTGGAACTCATGTTTGCAGAATCCAGCCCCAAGAGCAGGGCAAAATTCAACAAGAGGCACATAATTAACTTCAGATGTACCTGTCAAAATGTCACAGACACAGTCCTGGAGAGGAGCAGCATATTATTTGTTTCTCATAATGTAGCAATTATCTTGTTGTAAGAGGGGCTCTCTCCAGTGCTCCCTTGCTGCCTTTTGTTTTTCCTTCTACATTCATTCACACATTATTTAACTTTTGACTTGGACACAGCAGGTTAAAGCATTTAACAGCTTGGCTGCTTGCTCAGACAGAGCTGAGAAAGGGAGGGGAGGAGGAGGTGGCAATTTTTTGTGTTAAATTTCCAAGGTTTCTGTGCTACATTTTTCTAAGGGAGGGACAAAAGAGAAGGGAAGGGGAGGGGGGAGTGGGAAATGGCATTCCACAAAGACAGAGTCACATTTTCCAGGATTACAACATGCTCTCTGCTGTCCCCAGCCTTCACTGGGAGATGCATTCCTGCTCCACAGTGGAGAAAAGGTCAGTGGTAAAAATTTCACAGGAACTCCATCATTGTCCTCATGGGACATGTTCATCAGGAGGAGAGAGCTGGGCGTCTCACTCTGTCGACAGAAATCCACACCACAAAACATATTATTGGGGGAAGGTGGGGAAGGGAGACCCACGGCCAGATAGAGCCCATAACTTAATTTTGCTGGATTATTTCCCCCTGGCTTGCTGGATACCTGTGGAGCCAGAGGGCATGGACAGATGGATGTTTGGCTGAAGAAATGATAAAGGCATGAGAGAGAAAACAGGATAGATGTGATTTAAAGTGCTGGAAAATCTCTGCCCCAGGGGAAAATTAACTTTTAGTTTCTATAAAGGAAAGGTATAACTGTGTGAGACACTGCCAATTATGGATCTACCTGAGCTTGCCCAAAGCAATTGTAGCAGCCAGGGCAATGTAACAGTGTTGGCCCAGTGATAGTCACTAAACAGAGGAATATTTTTAATGTGGAGTAAAGTTCATCACTGCAATAATAAGTCAATCTGGATTCAAAATGAGACTGGATGACAAAGTGGTTGAGCTTTACCAGGAAGCACACATGGATGTGGAGCAAGTGACTGATAAGGAGAAACATGAAGCATATCTTCTCCAAGGGGGGTTGTTGATGCTGGTGAAAATGCCTCTTCCTGTTTAAACTGATGTACTCAAGGGAATTCTTCTGAGATAACAGCCTGAGAGGATTGTTTGTAGAAAGGAAAATTATCAAAATCAGTGTGAAAACTGATTGTGTTTCTCTTTCGTTACACATGCACAAATACCGACATGCCAAATGCAAGTTCTACCCTTCAAACAGCATCCCTTCAAGCAGGAATGCAGCAAGTTCCAAGAATCTCCAAATAGTGTGGTTTGTCACTTTTTTTCCCCTCCAAACTCAAAGCAAAAGCTTGACTGTGCTTGAGAAAAGGACCAAGTACTGGGAACTTGCACTGGGACCCCATGTCCAGAAAACTTTGAAGTGCATTTGAGTTTTAAAATGCTGCTTCTGGAATAGAGGAATTTTTCTGGCATTAAGCTGCTATTTGGTTTTGTTTTGTCTTCTTTTCCTAAAAGAGTCACCAGCCTCAACCCCAAACTCGTTTTTAGCTTCTTTTTCATGTAGCTGAATCCTCCCCACCTTCCCCCAACCATATCATGCTGCTCACATCAAACAAGCCATTCCCTGTGGGTCTCGCCTGTAACATCCCACCAGTTATGAGACCACATATGAGGCATCAATATTTACATTACACTGTTTAGCCAGGCAGTATGTCCACAATGAAGTTACCTGAAGTGAGAAGGCCTTGCTCTGCTCCCTCTGATGTTTCCTGTCTTTTCTGTGCATTTCAGAGCATGTACGGCACAGCAATGTGTGGTCAACCCCGGAATCCGCAAAGGCTGGGGGATGAGATGTTCAACATGTCCCAGCCATGTGTGCTGGAACCCAGAACCCCCCGTGTGCTGGGCTGATCCACCAGCATTGCCAGCAGGGGAAAGGGGATTCTGCCCCTCTTCTCTGTTCCGGTGAGACCCCACCTGCAGATCTGCCTCCAGCTCTGGGGTCCAACATCAGAAGGACATGGAGCTGCTGGAGAGAGTCCAGTGAAGGCCGTAGAGATATTCTGAGGGCTGAAGCACCTCTGCTCTGGAGATGGGCTGGGAGAGCTGGGGCTCTTCAGCCTGGAGAATAAAGATCTTAGAGTCTTGGGAAGACCTTAGAGTCCCTGTGAGTGCCTAAAGGGGCTGCAAGAGAACTGGAGAGAGACTCTGGACAACAGCCTGGAGGGACAGGACAAGGGGCAATGGCTTCCCGCTGCCAGAGGGTGAGGTTAGATGGGATATTGGGCAGAAATTCTTGGCTATGAGGGTGTTGAGGCCCTGGCACAGGCTGCCCAGAGAAGCTGTGGCTGCCTCATCCCTGAAAGTGTTCCAAGCCAGGTATTGGAGCAACCTGGTCTAGTGGAAGGTGCTCTTGTCTGTGGCAGGGTGTTGGCCGACATTACTTTTTAAAGGTCTTTTCCGACCCAAATCATTCTATGGTTCTGTTGTGTATTGCAGTGTCCTTGGATGCTCCCTGTTTTCCTGAATTGCTTTCTCCAAGAAAAAAGCCTCAACTTTTTTAAAACTCACACGTTATAGACCTGTTGAAATTTTTGATGAATATCTAAGTGATTATAATTTTGCATTTACTGGGGGCTTCATCCTACTCTTCTAACCATCAGCAGCAAATCCTTGAAATCAGAGGCTATATGCACATTGAAAAAAGTTTATGGTGGATGAAAACTCCCTGGGAGGTATGAGAGTACATTTCCTGAAGAAGTGGATATATGCAATGGATGCACGGAGGTGTGAGTGCAGAAAGCACTTGTAGAAGTGGGTGCAAGCAGAAGTGGATGTAGGGGCGAGCGCTAAAGGGGGAAAATGCCTGCAGAAGTGTGTGGGGGCAGAAAAAAGTCTGCAGAAGTGGATGCAAGGTGTGGAAGGGGCTCGGTAGGTGCCGGGGCGGGTACGAGGGTGGAAAGCGGCTGCAGCGCGGGGGAGATCGCGGCGGGATGGTGCCGCTCCGAGGGTGTGAGGGGAGCTCCGGCAGCGGGCACACGCGGCGGGGCCGGGGTTCCTGCTACCCGCGGGTCCCGCCCACGGCCGGGTGACGTCATCGGTACCGGGATAAAACTCCGGGCCAGGATCTTTACTGTCAGTCGGCTCGTTGGTCTAGGGGTATG
>VWZV01002440.1:0-63524 GCA_013397155.1 Irena cyanogastra
ATCTTGCATTTCCAACCTAAGACTCTCCTTTAACCACACATGCAGGTATTGCAGCCACAGCTGCTGTTCCTGCCCACTCTCCCAATTCATTCCAGCTGCTCAGGGCCCCAAGGCCAAGCACGGAGCCTTCAATTTACATCAGGCTGTTAAAATTTTTAAACCTCTGTAAATGACCAGCAGTTTATCAATGGAACTGTTTTTGTCAGCCTTGGTTGGGGAGGGCAGGAAAATATTGGCAATTTTCCAATTGCCATTCATTTTATGTCGGTTTTCCTCCCATTTAAAGCAGGAGCTGGGTAGAAACAATATCCATTATTAATAGATAAATGTTTTATTAATGACATAAAGACCACAAAGATTTGTAACTTTAATAATAGTTTCTTGTTTTAAAATTCTGTGGCGTTATTATTTATTGAGCAGCTGGGGCTGTTTCCTAGCAGGGCTACAGTTCGGCAGAACCACAGGAAAACAGATAACTTGGAGTTATCAAGGGAGAAATATTCCAGCTGACTTAAGTGATTCCTGGCAGGACTTCTTTTTTTTCATAATTTTTAAAATAAATTTGTCACTTGCTGTTTACAATAAGGCCTATAAAATCTCAGAGGAAAATCATTTTTCCTGAACTTCACTTCTGGTGCTGCCCATGCTGGAGCTTCCTCAGGGCCCTGCTCTCATACTCTGCAGATTATTCAGGTTTCTGTGTTCAACCACTTTGGTTTTAGTCCTTGCTGTGCCAGAGCAGAGTGAAAACTGCATTTCCTTCTCCCTGCAGGAGGATCTGTGCCTCTCAGGTGACTGAGGGAATTGAGAGGGGAAAAGGAACATCATTTTTGAGTTTTATTTTGTCCTCCCTCCTTGGATTTCACTTCATGGGCTTTTTCCCCTCCATCTTCTTCTTCTCTTAGTAGATATTTCAAAGGCTGTGTGGATTTCCTAGAGTTAGGTCTGATAGTTCAGAAAATACAAAATATGAAACCATTGGAATGATCTGATATTTTATTTTAGTCCTAATTTCAGAATAAAAAAAATTGCTTGTGTTTGAGATCTCTAAAACAGCAGAAGGGTTTTGCAAATAAATGAACTGAAGGAAGAAAAATAGTTAATAATAATAATAATAATAATAGCCATGCTCAGCTGTAGTTGGCAAGAAGGAATTTTGCGACAAAAATCTAAAAATTTGCACTTTCTGTCTCCAGTGGAAATTGTGAGGCTTTTTCAAAAAGCAAAGTTTCTCTTTTCTAGAAAGAAACTTTCTGCCTTTATCCAAATTCTTTTAAGCCTGGACAAAATTAAAGTATCAACCTGCAGTAGTCCGGGTTCAGCTGGTGACCAAACATCATCAAAGGCCCAAAACTTAAAAGATTTAAACTCTTTAGCTCTGTTCAGCCCAGAAAACTGAATAAGAAATCTCTAAATCCCACATTAAAGCTCGGTAATTTCAGGCTACTCCTTTCTCCTTGTTCATTTTGGATGTGAAATATTCCTGCCGAGGTGAGCAGCTTGCAGAGAGAATATCCTGTCTGCTGGGATCTGTACATTCCATACACACATTTCTGAATCTGGAGAGGAGCTACATTCAAAACTCAGATCAACGAGAAATTATTGTTAAAAAAAATAGCAAGTTTTGCTTGCTCCTTATTTGTAGAATTCTGACTGGATCCACCTGAAGCCTTTCCATGGAGTCTTTCCCACACAGTAAATACCAGTTACTGAAACCAAAACTGTTCAGGGGAGAGGGACATGGTCAATTATCTTCTTCAGTCACACTAACCACAATATAAAGTGAAATTAGAAAAAGATTGCATTTCAATGCTTTCTAAGCAAAAAACTCTGCTTTTCCTATATGAACATGAATTTTAAAAAGCCTCAATTACAAGAACTATTTAAAGCCAGCTATTAAACCATTTATTAACTACTAACCAATTATTTAACCACCTGTTTCACCATTTAACCATCTTTTTAAAAACATTTCAGCAGACTCAAGTGAAGAGATCTTGTTCAAGCTTTGAATTGCAGGAAAGCTGGTGACTTGGGGTGTTTTTTGTGAACCAAAGAGGGCCATTTGCTGGTCTTGAAACTACAGAAAACCCCCCAGGATTACATGTCCCAGACAGCTCTGAGAGTTATTGTAAGAAACTTCAGATCTTCCAAAAATCATAATCTGGATATTTCCTGTTGCACATTTCACTCCAACAAAGAGAATCAATGGATGGCAGGGATGTGCTCCAGCCCTGACAGATGGAATCCCCATCCCTGGAAGTGTCCAAGGCCAGGCTGGACAGGGCTTGGAGCACTCTGGGATAGTGGAAGATGTCCCTGCCCATGGCAGGGGGTGCAATAAGATGGTTTTTAAGGTCCCTTTTAAGCCACCCCATTCCATGATTCCATGACAGGAGAGTCATGGTTCCTTTTCCAATCACAGCCATTCCCTGCCTCTGGACATACATTGCTCACATGGAACTCAGCCTGCCAGGAAATGAGCTGAGGTGGCTCACCAGACTTGCCTTTCACCTTGCATATGGCCAAATACCAACTAAAAAATTTCCTACCCAAAAAATCATCCCCAGGCAGCGCCTGCAGTTGTGAACAGAGGCTCTGGCACGTGGGCACAGATGTTTGGGCACAGCTGGAGTGCAGCACTAAAGGCTGATGGTGGCATGTCACAGCAGGTGGTGTCCAGAGTGCTGTGACCTTCCTGAAAAAGTGTCTTGAAGAAGGCACCTCGGGGGCACAGGCACGTCTGTGCTCACTCCAGGTGATTTCAGCTCTTCTGGGATCTGGGCAACGCACAAGGAGAGACGGGGTCAGCGTGTGGGGTTTCAAGGGGAGCCTTTTTTGAGCTTCTTCCTCAAAGGGATCCAGGCACCAAGAGCCACTCAGCAGGGAGAGCCGGGGTTTATATGGGGCTCACGAGGGGCGGGGCAGAACACCAGGGCCAATGGGATGAGGGCACAGGGGTGGAGCAAGGGGGAAGGGCCAGTGGGATAGATGGAATCTGCATGTCACAGCAAGGCATGCTGGGAGAAGCCTTTTTCCTCACCCTGACAAGGGTGGTTATGGCTTGAGGGGTTTTCCCTCCAGGGGAGTGATATGGATTTTTCTCTGTTGGCCCATCGGCCTCCACAGTGGCATCCCCCACTTGTTCATACTCTGCATTAATGGAATTGGGTGTCCTGGACAAGCTTTAAAGCTCCTCAACACAAAATTTTGGGTGATCTTGAACCTATTTTGTTGCTCCAGGAGACAAATTGTGTTTCTGTGTATTCCAGCCTTGCAGAAGCACCTTCCCTGACCTGCTAGTGCCTGCTGCTGTGGCCTGCAGCAGGGAGCTGTGCAGTGACACTCTCTGTCAGGGACTTCTCCCTGCCTGGGCTGGACTTTCCTGCTCTCCTCCCTGACACAGCAGCAGCAGGATGTCTGGGTGGGCTCCAGGGAGGGAATTCTGATTTCACTCCAAGCCTGTCCTAGGAAAACAGCACTTGACAGCAGAGCTACAGGGGATAGAAATACACCTTACCCTGGCTTTGAGAAGGAGAGGGAGCTGCCTGTTCTGCCTGGCACAGGAACAGGATTTGAGCAGCTGATAATATCAGGAAAATCGATGCATTTATAAAATTCTAGAGAAGTGCTTGAGAAATTAAAACAGTCAGCAGGTGAACATAAAACCACAGCAGAAAGGGGGAGTTCTCTGAGCTTTCTCTGGTGGCCCTGTGACTGCACATTAAAAGCAAATGAACCAAGGAGGGAGCAGGCTGATGCTCTGAGGGAAAAGAGCTGTGCTGAGACCAGTAATAATAATGATGTTACTTCTCCCTCTTGCCTCCTGCAAGGAATAGCTGCATTTTTCTAAATTTATTTCTAACATGTCAATCTAAGCAAAAATCTTGTTATTTAGACTCTCCATTTTGGACTGCCCCAGTATTGGGGATCTCTGTCTACCACCACAGCTACCAGTAAATTTTGAACATGACACTGATAAGTTCAGCCATGCCATCAAGTGTTGTCCAAGTGGGAATGCGTTGGGCTCAGGAGCTGCAGGATCCCATATCAGCCAGGGATTTCACTCTGAGGTTCCCAACTGCCTCTAAAAGCACTGGGAAAGCTGCTCAGGGAAACCTTGGAGGTAAAAAGCACCGAGGTGTGCTGAAGATGCTGCAGGTTTGTGCAGCGTGTTCATAACCACAGTGAGTTATCATCTAATTAGGGCTTTGCAGGTAGAAGGATTTAACTCTATTGACAATGAAGGAGTCTTTCAAAACCTCAGGAGATGCTCCCAGCAATCTTAGTAAAGTTCAGGTACTGGGAGACCTCAAACAAGTACTTCCTGCACCAAGCCAGCAAGCAAAGGAAGGCGGCAGGAAACAAAGGTGAGGTCAGGGCAGAGTTTCTGGGGAGGGAGAGCTGGGGCTGCTGTGAAGACCAGCCAGGCTGCAGCAGGTGGAGTCCCCCCAGGCCACTGGGGTCTGTCACAGGGTGGGGGTCACTCAGCCTTGCAAGTGCTGAAGTTTTCCTGCCCAAGCAAGCCACCAGTACAAGAAAATCCCCACTTTTCCATATGGCCTGCAGGGGAAAGATGGAGAAACAAACAAACAAAGGATGTAGTGGGTAAAACTTGCTTAGGTGTCATGAAGCAGAAGGAATGAGAGCCAGGAGTGAAAACAGGATGGTGCCAGGCTGGTGCTGGCTGTGTGATTTATCCCTCCCTCCTTGCACCCCACAGCTGCTGTGAGGGGGAGGGATGCTCCAGTTCCCATGTGCTACCAGCCCCACGTGTCCTCAGGGAGAGCTGTCCCTCCTCAGCAGCCCCAGTGCAAAACCCTTGCTGGGGCACGGGGATGAAGAGCTGCTGTCCCCAGAGTCCTGTCCTGGGGTCTGAAGAAGGAAACTCTACCAAAACAAACCCCAACATCCACATCAATATCTCACTCAGGCCTGAGGAATCCAACAGCCTGAAAACAGCAGAGGGCCCGTGGGTGGCAGGACAATAGTCCAAGACTTCTGGGCTGTCTGGGATCCTGGGCTGCCAGGCACTGTCCCCTTTAGGGGCACTTCTCTTAGGTCCCTTTGTCTCTTGCTGTGCTTGCTTTCAAAGCCAGATGCCATGGGAGACATGGTCCTGCAGAACACAGGAGAACTCCAGGGTAACCCCTCAGGTTTCCAGCTGCTGACATGGTTAAGAGTCTTCCAGGTGTTTCTGCAAGTTTATGGCACTGGTAGTGTTGGAAATGATATAACATCCCTAATTAACTTCTAATTAGTTGTTTTAAATAATTGTAAGAATTACCCACTTTTAGCCAGCACAATTTAAATTTTTTCACAGACTCTTATTGATACTTTGATTATTAAATCATCAAAACCCTAAAGGTGTTAAAAATAACCCTGACAAGCTTCAATAAACAATGCCAAAGGGATTTGAAGATTGGGTGTTTGGAATCTTAAATTTGTGGCCCTTCAAAGAAGTTAGAGTAACCAGAAGATACAGAGGACATTCAGACTTAAAAAGTTGGAGATGCCTCGTGTGAGAAAAAGATAACAAAAGGACCAGAGAATGTGGACCAGATTAGCATAAAGAGTGAGAATCACAGACCAACAGAGAATAGAATGCTAATTAACGAAGAGGATTATGTAATTTAGAACCAATGAAGTTGTTTGTTTGTTAAAGATGTATAAATTAGTGAAATATTTTGTATTGGTGTGGAGGCTGGAACTTTGTCAGCCACACACACAAACCTTGGTCAAGAATAATGGAATGCCTGACTCTGTAACACTAAAAAGAGAGTTAGAGGAGTCTTATTTATCCCCATGATTTTGGTGACATCAGCACCAGTCAGAAATTTCCACTTGTGGAATTCTATTGGCAGACTCTTTGCATCCTGGAGTTACGAGAATTTACGTCCCCCCATCCTGGCACCCCCTTTTATTTCCTTTTCTGCTAATATCAGCAGGGTGGAATTCCAGCTGGTAACGCCCATGGAGGAAGAAGCAGGAAATCAGTATTCAAGCTGAAACTTTGGGAAAAACGTGGTCCATCCTTAAGGCACCCTCTTGGTGGTCATCAGATTCATTTCCATTTCAGCCCAAAGCAGAGCTGCTTAGAGCCAAATCTTCCCCATTTCTGGGTCTATAGGCCACCAGGGAGAAGGAAGGAGTAGTGGTTCTGCTGGGAGTGAGACACCCAGGATGAGGCAATGACACTTCATGCCCAAGAGCCCATCAGCAGTTCTGGAGTGACTGTCACAGCCCCATGGGGCAGAGGACACAAAGCCACCGCTGCAAGGGGGCATGGACAGGATTTGTCATGCTGAGCAAGTGCTGTAATGCGTTTTACTGCCTCTTGTGGGGAAAGTGCCTCACACCTGACAGTGATGGAGTCCTAAGCTGTTATTTATCCACAGGGATAAATACTGAAGAACTGGGGCTGATCTCGGAGCACAAAGGCACTGAGTGCTCCCAGGGCTCCTCTCATGTCAGCCCTAAACCCCCCAGCACAAGGTGGGCAGCACAGTGGGGGAAGTGCAGTGCTTGCAGGGGCTGCACAGCTGGAAGGGACAAAGGCTGGAGAAGTGCAGCTCACATCACACAGCAGCTTGCACCTCGCTTCGTCTTTACTCACTGCTACTGCCAACACCCAGGAGCCTGCCCTGGCCAAGAGGAGCAGCTGCCCCTTGCACACAGAGCCCAGGAATCTCAGAGTCACAGACTGCTTTGGGGTGCATTAAACACCACCGGGTTCCAGCCCCTCGCCGTGGGTGGGGGAGAGGAGTCTGGCTGGTCCCTGGTCAGTCCAAGCAAGCCAGGCTGGTCCCATCAAGTCTGGTCAGTCCCACAGAGCCAGAATGGTTGCACCAAGCCTTGCACAGTCCAACTGGGGCAGGCTGGTCCTACACAAATCCCTCTGCTCTTTAGACAAGGACGGTTTAGGAACGGGATGGGAAATCAGGGAAGAGTGCAGTCTGAGGCTGCTTTTACCCAGTTACTCATTGCACATCTTCAGTGCTGGCCAGAGCAGGATCTGGCCCAGACGAGCTCTGCCCTCCTCCTCCCTCCCTCCCTCATTTTGGGGATGACACCAAACTTGCTGAAAGGCAAGTGGAAAAAGCTGATGTGCTGAGTTGCAGCTTGAAAAATGACAGAGAGTGATTATTGCTGTCCAGGAGACAAGGATTAATACATCAGCCCAACGTGGAACTCGTATTTCGGGCAAAGTATTTTTATACAGGCAAAAATCTACATCATTTTCCTCAGCTGTTTGATTCATGAGAAAACAGTGCTGAAGAATCAAGGGGGGAAAAAGGAAAATAAAGGCTCAGAGCATCCTTTATCAATTCTTGTATTAATGTACAGCAAGGTACCAGTGGCAGGAAGAAGCTGATTCTCAGGGCATGTTAACAAAAAGCATCAAGCTGAGGTAGGGGATCTGTTGCTTCTTTTGCCTTCTCCAGACTGCCTCTCCTCAGAGTGTCAGGAGAGGGGAGGGAGCCAGGCCAGCACTTTGCCTAACAGGAGCAGGGGAGGAAAGGTCTGTTAAAGGCTAGCTGCTGAGTTCTCCTCAGGCAGAGCGAGGGTGATGGATGGGGAGGTTGCTCAGCATCAGGCAGGGTGCAAAAGGGCCTCAGTAACATCTATTAAAGCCATCCATTTTCCCAGGCTCATCTGGCACTCACTCTTTGTCACCACACTTGTTACCTTTCCCTGATGGTAAATGCTGGGGAACTTCAAGGTATTTGAACAGTCAGAGACGACAAATCCCTGCGAAGAAGAAAGTGTAAAACAGCAGGAGAAACATGTTGGCTTCATCCTGAGCGAGCATTAAATACACTTCCCATTTGTCTGAGGAGACACTTAATGGGAAAACGGGCTCTTTAATTGAACAGCCCCAGAGTCTCCCGCAGCTGCAGATAACAAACGCTCAGCAGAAAGCTATTTTTCCAGGCAGGGATCCCGGCCTGGGGGAGGCAGGAGGGAGCATTTTCCCAGGGAAAGAGCAGCTCTCGCCGTGGCAGCCCAGGGCAATCGGCGCGAGGCCGCTCCCGGCGCGGCCTGAGGGGGCAGAGAGGCCTCGGCCGGGCCGCCAGCCCGGGGCTGGCCCCGCCGAGAGCACAGCTCGGGCTTGTGCATGCCCTGTTCTACAGCCGGCTCCAGCCCGGGGCTGTGCATGCTCTGTTCTACAGCCGGCTCCAGCTCGGGGCTGTGCATGCTCTGTTCTACAGCCGGCTCCGGCCCGGGGNTTGTGCAGGCCCTGTTCTACAGCCGGCTCCAGCCCGGGGCTGTGCATGCTCTGTTCTACAGCCGGCTCCGGCCCGGGGCTGGCCCCGCCGAGAGCACAGCTCGGGGCTGTGCATGCTCTGTTCTACAGCCGGCTCCAGCCCGGGGCTGTGCATGCTCTGTTCTACAGCCGGCTCCGGCCCGGGGCTGCCTCTGCGCTGTGCCACTCCTTGGGTCACTGCGGGCTCTGTGGGGTCCTCTCTGTGGGACTCGCTGGCAGCTTCACGTACCAGGGCACTGCTGTGTCACTGCAGTGCTGTGTCACTGTCACCACTCTGCTGGCACTGCTGTGTCACTGTCACCGCTCTGGTGGCACTGCTGTGTCACTGCCCTGCTCTGCTGGCACTGCTGTGTCACTGTCACCACTCTGCTGGCACTGCTGTGTCACTGTNGCTGTACCTTCTAGCAGGCCCAGCACACCAGGCAAGAGCCCTCTCACTGGATTTCATGATTCCTCTCACGCAGAGCTGAGGATTGCCGGGCACCTCTGTGGCCCCTCTGTTCTGGCAGCTGGGCCCTGTGGGGACAGCACTGGGAATCCCAGAATAGTTTGGGTTGGAGGGACCTTAAAGCTCATTCCATCCCACCCCTGCCATGGCAGGGACACCTTCCACCATCCCAGGTTGCTCCAAGCCCTGTCCAGCCTGGCCTTGGGCACTGCCAGGGATCCAGGGGCAGCCCCAGCTGCTCTGGGCACCCTGTGCCAGGGCCTCAGAACCCTCCCAGGCAGAAATTCCTCCCAATATCCCACCTAACTTCACTCTCTTTCAGTTTGAAGCCATTCTTCCTTGTCCTGTCTCTCCAGGCCCTTGTAAATAATTCCTCTCCATCTTTCTTGTCAGCTCCCCTCAGGTATTTCCCACCAACCCCCAAGGTACGAGGTACCAATAACAGGTGCCAGGCAGAGTAGCCCCAAAATTACTCAAAAACAGTTAATGAGCCTTAAAAAATGAACTCTCCCTGACACAGGATGCCTGCTGCCCATGTCCATCTGTAGTACATCAACCTTCCTATATCCCCTCAGATCTTCCCTCCTCCTGCATGATTCTCCAAACTCCCCCTCGGGCAGCATGACCCCTTCCCAGTCTAAAGAGTGTCTGAGATCCTGGAAATGACCTCGACATCATTTTTCGTTACTTACTTGAAGTGTTGTTGAGCCGTGGGATTGAGCAATCTCTGGCCTCTGCAGGGTGTGCAGCAGAGGGTGGTGGGGCACAGCCAGGACAAGACCTTTCACTGCCATCCTGCTAATTAATAACGTGCTAATTAAATTAAGAAAGCTGTTATTGGAGTATCAAGGGAAGTGCAGAGATAAGGCAGTAAGAGAGGGGCTGAAGGAGTCTCCTCTATTGTCAAGTCCTCTTCCCACACCAGCTTATTAAACCTTGCCTTGAAAGCAGTGGCTTTTCCCGTGCTCCCCAGGGGAGGCTGTTAAAGAACTTCCCTTATCATGTATCAAGGAATCTCCTCACTTGCAATTAAAACCTACACTTAACCAGTTTGCTCTTGATCTGTGGTTTAAATCACCTCTCCTCCACGAGGTTTATCTCTCCCCTGAACAGCAGCCTCTCCTCTTCTCCACAAGAATTTATGGCTGAACAGGCTGCACGAGTATCCCTTCTTTTTCCTCATATCTTTGCTTCTCTTCTCCTGTAAACCTAACTCCCCTCAGTCTGTGCAGAATCCAGCAGTGACAGGCACTTTTCCAGGTGGTGAGGACAGGAGGCACTGCTGGGGACAGCCAGGGGTTGGTGGGGGGTGGGAAATAGATTTGTAGAGAATTTTTAGATAAGATTTTGAGGTTTTAAGATAAACTAAGAAACACTTATAATCTATTGTAATTAGGAAATAATTAGCTTCTAATTGTAATAGCATAAATTATAACATTTGTATTATCTCACCCTTCACATGAAACCAAAAATAGAGTAAAAGTTTTTAAAACACCTCTCAGTTACCCCGTCTAGAAGTCAGAAAAGAACTTAATCCAACAGTGGGGCTCCTCCTGCCCAGGATGCTGGAAGGAGCTGGGGCCAGCAGGGTTCAGGCAGCCTCTCCAGGTCGATTGTCTTTTTTAGGAGCTCCCTGCAGCTGCCGGTGGACAGGAGGCAGGAGGCAGCATCACACATGAGTGCCAAAATGACATTGTGGTCACTCTGACAGGATTTAGGAGCCTTCACACCAAGTCCTGCCTGAGCTCCTCCTTGCTGTGCAGGACAGCCTGCCACGGGCAGTATCTCTTCATGGTGCTGACACAGGCCTTTTGTCCATCTCTTCTATTTTTTCCTTCCTTTTTCCCACCTCTTCCTCTCCCTTTGGTTTACTTGGAACCCAGGCACATCCTCAGCTGCCCCTGTCCAGCAGCAGGAAGGCAGCTGAAGGGTTTTCTCTCATCTCAGGGGTCTGCATCACTGATTCCCAGAGCAGCAGCACAAACGGGAACCCTCATCAATACCAGGACACTCTCACTGTGTGTTAATTAAGTGCATTTAATTACCAAAAGAGCAGACAAATGCAGCAGGGTTGAGGCCTGAAAGGCCACACAGAGAGAGCTCCCTTCCTAGCTTGCCTGGCTGTTATAGATACATGCTATAATATTGGCTTTTCACAAATATTAAAATGAATTTTATATGTGTGGTGTTAAAGTGACTTTGTTGTAAAGATATAGTTTTTATCTCTGTTGTTAACTAAACTTAGACATAGCAGTGAAATAGCTGATACAGTATGCTTGTGTTAAACTGCCTGCTTGGATGGGATAACATTCAGTGAACATATGATGGAGACCCCTGCTACTGGCATGCCAGTTACCAGCACCCACTGTCTCTAGAAAATCTGGACCAAAGCCTGAACTGGAGGTGATAACAAGGACTAAAAACCACAACCAAGGAATACACATGCCCTAAAAAGGCAGACGTGAGGAGGAGCCATGCTAAACATTCCTTGGAATATGTAAACTAGTTTGGGAAAAGTTTAAATATGCATAATTGTTTATGAATATGTAACAGGCTGATGCAATAGAAATGGTATAGAAAGGGTGTTTCCAAAATAGCAGGTGTGCTCTTGGCTAACTGCCAGGACACACCTGGCCATAATCTTTGCTTTATTGTCTTGATCTCCTATTGCCCTTTATTAAACTTAGTAAATTTTAACAGGAGAGTGAATATGTTTTTCACACTGGCCCTGTTCACTGTGTTATCCCAACAACTGCTGAACCTACAGAGGTTCCATGGCTGTCCCAGTTTGAAGCAGTGCTGCCCCAGTGCCAGGCTGCCAGCAGGACAGAGAGATCTCATGGGAAAACCCTGGGCTGGCAGACTGGGTGCATGGATGTGCTCAGAGGAGTCTGGATTCCTCACAGACTTCTGATCAAACACCTTCAGGGTCCTTGATATTCCTTTCTTATCCCAGAACTGAACTGGAAATCAGTTCCACCCACAGACAATGAATGACCAAGGACCAGGCCTCCCAGTCTTCTGTGCATCCAAGGAGAAGGCTCAAGCTGCTTGCCTGGAATGAGGGGAATCCTTTGGTACAGAAGTAGAAAAAGAAGTCATTGCCATGAGAAAAGAGGAGCTGGTGCTTTAATCCTTGCTGTGATCCCACTCTGGCTGACCCAGAGCAGTGCAGATTTTCCTAGTGGGATGTGAAGAGTTTTCTGGGAACTCCAGGCAGGGCCAGCCTGGGGAAGGGCTGTGTCTGTCAGGGACATGCCCACAGCCCAGCTGGCCACATCTGTGTAAGAACAGACAGATGTGCTCACAAAATGTGCTCTGTCATGTCCTGCCACAAGGACTGCAAGCTCTTAATTCCTATCAAAGGCAGAAAAATGACAGAGCACTTGGCACAGGGATTCAATAAGTCTGTTCTGCTTCTTTAACATAAGGCTGGGCACATTGTTTCCACTAACAGAGGAAGAACAATTATCTCAGAGAGCATTACCAGTGCACTGTAATAGGGATTTGTAGGGCAAATCGCCTTAGGAGACTCCAGTGAAGTGAGACTGGGTTTTCCAAGGAATTTGCAATGCTAATCCTGGGAGTGCCAGGTCTCCAGTGTTGCTGCATGGCAAGGAAGGCTGTGGGTGCCATGTAAACCAGAGCAGGGAGAGTTATTAAACATGATATCAGCCACACAGCAAATGAGTCATTCACAAACGTGAGGTAAAGGCTGAGGAGATGAAGAAAAGGGTTTCTTAAAGGGTGAGCTGCTCTCCTGGGCACACAGCCCTGACCTCTCTGACTTATCTTGTTTCTGCTCAGTCAGAGGAGCTGTGAGTTTGATAATAAGCTGACAGGATTTGCCTGTTAGAAGATGTGATATTAATAAGAAGGAATATTAAAAGTGTGTCATGTTGCTTTTGCTGTTGAGGGAATAAAATCCTTCCCTAAGAACCATTCTGTGCCTGTTTGGAAGGATGGACCTCGTTAAGGAACAGGTATTTAAATATCTCAGCTTTACTCACCAAGTCACCCTCCACCTCTGCCAAACCATGGAGCCAACAACTCCAAAATTCACTGGTTTCAGTGTTAAGGGATTTATATGCAACCTGCCAGAGCTGGATCCACACCACGCAGTTCCCAACAAACCCCAGCAGTGGGGATGGAGCCAGAGGCCAGGGAAGGAGTTCCTTGGGGAAGCTCCACAGTGCTGCTCGTGCTGAGCAGAATTTGGGAATTTCTGAGCTAGCTGGGAATTCTCCAACAGACCAGGTCTTCAGCAGAAAAAAACAATACTTCAGCACTGAAGGAACATGCAGGTGATGATCAAATTCTCATGGAAAACTGCCAGATTCTCTGTTTTGGAGACCTGGAGGGGAGCACACACTGCCCTTTAAAAACTCTTCATTTTCCAGTGCCACAGAGGTTCAGATCTCCTTGGCAGACCATGCTCATCCCTGGAAGTCTGTGGGCCTTGGGATACCCAGCTCCAAGCACCAATTTCTGGACCCAGACCTCCACTTTGTCCAGCACTGGGCAGTCTCAGGAGAATGCAGTCCTAGGGCCGGATTTAACACATCCTTTAGGTTCAGCAGGATGTCAGAAACCCTGGATGTCAGAAACCCTGGCTTCCCCTCCCAGATCACCTCCTCCACTCCCTTCACAAGAGCCTGGGCTCCAGAAAAGTTGGGGAGCCTTGAGAGAAGGTTTTAAAACATTAAAAATGAAATGGCTGGTTTAGTATTTATAAAACCACCTTACAAGAAGTGTGTCCCTCCTTAGGAGACAGCAGTTTTCTTTCCATTTTATAGTACAGAAATATTTTAAGTTATTTCCAGAAAGGAGTTCCCATCTCTGGTCAGCCATAGTGGCTGTAAAGATGTCAATTGCGAAATGTGTAATTTTGATCTTTGGGGATGTGGGGTACAGACACTGATGAAATGGGAAAACCTTCCAAATGAAAATGATGTTAAAAATGCAAAGATGTCAGTCTTGATGGGCGTTCCCTGGCAATTTTAACCAGCAATAGTTTCCAGAAATCAATTCAAACCCCTTTGAAATCAATTGGCATTCACTTTAATGTCATTTTGATCCTTTCTTAAAGAGCAAATTAAGTTTTACAATTACAAGGAAAAGCTGTCCTCTTCCACCCCACTGTTTGCTTCCCTCTTGTCCTTCCACGCACAGAACTGGAGCCATCCAGGCGGCGTTAATTATTTGGTTTATGCATTCCCTCATCCCTCCCCTGCCTTAGCAGGGAATTGTATTTAAATGGCATTTGCTGCAGCACTGTTATCACAACTGTGCTGGGATGCAATTTGGCTTCCAGAGGTGTCCTGAGAAGCAATTTCTGGCTCCTCACCAGTGGCTGTGCCTTGGCTCTGCTCGTTCTTTACCCCACTAATGTCTGCAGCTGAAACAGGAACGAGCCTGTGCCCACAGACGTCCCCAGCTGCTCACTGCCGATTCATGGCCCAGGAAATGCTCCCAGTTTGCCAAGCAGATGAATTGGAATGGGCACACAGGAGTTCACCCCATAAACTGAGTAATAACTGAGCTGGGAGTTGTGCTCCCTGCAGTAAATGCCCCCAGTTTGTTGCCACGTGGAAACTGCTCCAAGATCTCACAGTGGGGTGAGCTCCAGGCCCAGGGACACGGGAGGGTTGGTCTGGGTTGCAGCTCCAATGGCCACTTGTGCTGGTCCTTCCAAAGCCCTGTCATTTGTGGGGGCTCTTTAGTCAGAGCAGCAGCTCAACCTCCTCTGGGCCAAGCCCACTTCCCATCTGCCCAGGATCTCCAGTTGAGATAAAAACACAGATAATGGTGCTCTCTATTTCAGTTCCCATCCATTCTTGGAAGTCTTCTGCTTGTGTGGGATGTCAAATCAGAAAATTGGGCTCTCTGAGTGTCCTTCTCCACAAAGGAACAGTGCGGGCAGTGGCTGAATGCAGCTGATAACCTTGTGATCCTTCCTCTCCTTTTAGCAACAGAAAATATTTGTAGATCCCAAACCACTGTGTAGGAAGACAGAACAGAGCTAAGAGCTGTAATTTTCAAGGACGTGCTCTCTAAAGCTGTGCAATGCACCCATCAGAATCTCCCTGGAAAGGAAGGAGGCACCAAAACCCGTGGCTTTTTTCCTTTCTGTTTTCCTTCAGCTTGCAGTGGAGAATCACACAGCTGAGAACAGTGGGTGGCACTGGCCTGGCCTCACATCTCAGGCTTGGCAGCGTGTCCTAGATGAGCTCCATGCAGAAATGTGGCCAGACACCACTTGGAATCAGGAAAAAAATAGTCCACGAAATTGCCTTTGAAAATGATCTTCAGTGCTGCAGAATTTCAGCTCCCCCTGATTCATGAAGCAGCCCAGGCTCGCTGCTGTCTCCCCACTAAAACCTGGCTGGGTTCAGGCAGCTGTGGGGCAGGAGAAACAGAAAGCAAAGCACAGAAGAGGGAAATAAATCCAGGCAGATCCACCTTAGCCCTGCTCTCAGCTTTGCTGGCTCTCATCCATCATGTGTTGCACCAGGCAGACTGGACTGCAGAGCACTGAGCCAAAGCCATGTTTCACTGGGAATTCCTGCTCCTAAAATCTGGCAGGTGAGAGATAAATACTGCTCATTGGAAAGCAAGGCAGAGACACAGAAGAAGGGAGTGTGAGGGACAAATGGGTGAAGAAAAAGTTTTCTCTTCCCAAATACCAAGTGGTGGAGTTTTGAACCAGTAATTTTCTCCCTCTCACTGGTAACTCTGCATGTTAACAAAGCTTCATTTCCTGACTGCTGATGTGGTTTCTCACACTGGAAGTTGGGTTGAGGGCACCAAGAAAGAAAATCAGGAATGAGGATGGTGCTGGAGGGAGCACTCGGACTGCAGGCAGGTTGTGTACATCACATTGTCCCCTGTCACCCCTGAGCTGCTTCTCCTGCCTTGGCAGTCACTCAAAGGTGGGCAAGACCCCACAAGGATCCTAAAATCACCAGGGAGATGGGTTTTCCAGATCAGCTGGATAAGGACAGGATAGCTGTGCACAGCTTTCCATGGATGCACAGCAAGCATCAACCTCTGGTCTGTCCTGAGGACCCCTCAGTGACCCAAAGGGTTAAATCAGGTCCTGAGTGACCCTGCTGTGGTCTGGACATGGCAGGTGCCTGAGCAGGGCTGTGAGGGACACCAGCAGAGCTCTCTGCTCGAGCTGCCTTTCCACAGCACTGGCAGCTCTGTCCAACAAGCTTCCTTTGAATAATGTTTCATTTAATCTGCAAGGAAATGTGTGATTTTGATGTGGGGTACTGACACTGATGAAATGGGGGAAACTTTCCAAATGAAAATTATTTTAAAAATGCAAAATTTCCAATCTTAGAACACACAAGAATGACATTGTCACCCTGGGAGATTTCCTCCATCCCACTTTATTTTCCTGCTAATATTCCTCTTATAAAGCCAGAACTTAGATCAGTATATAAATATTTCAGTATTGCCAAATTTAAATTCTTTATTTAAATTCTTTATCAGGAAAAGGTTTTTAATCAAGAAGGAGGAGCTCTTCAGGTGGGACATCCTAGTCTCCTCCAATGTTTCCTGGCAAAGCAGCTCTCTTGCTCCTGCTGAACACACTTCTGACTGCAACATATGCTGAAAACCTTCCCCCTCAAGCTCCTGGGATGTCACCACCTCCAGACAGCGCGAGGTGATGTTGGAGGTGAAATCCTGGTTCTCTGCACTCAGTGAGAATCAAGCTGGGTAATACATCCACACTTTCACTATTTCTCCCTCCACAAAGGCACGCAAGAATCACAGCTTTCCTTTTAAAAATAAATAGTTAAATAAAAATATGTTTCTAGGCCAGATGAGAGGCTCTAAAGAACATTTTTCAACAAAACAAGCGTTGTGTCATCTAACAGCAAGGCCACGTATTTTTTACAGGGCCTCTCAGGAATTTTTCCAAGGTTGGCTCAGTATCCTCTTTGCACAAGAGAACAGGAGCAGCCCCCTGCAGCTCATCCCAAGGAAATGAGGGCAGTGGTAAAAAAGGAGGGAAATATCTGAAAAGCCAGTGGGAAATGTAGTGACAGGCAGGTGACTTTGAAACTGGGCTTTCCCTTCTAGAAAACCCTTCTTATGGTGCACCCTGCTCATTAATAGTGCATTAATCCTTTAGGAATGACTTGATTATTTGCCATCAGACTTTAGGCTGGTGGCTCCAAAGGACTCTGCACATCAGCTGCACAGTGACCTTTATAATGAGCTTCAAATCTTGGTATTTCAAACCTCAACCACCAAAAAACCCCCAACTCTGAACACACAGATTCATAAAATGGTTTGGGTTGGAAGGGACCTCAAAGCTCATCCCATTCCCCCCCTGCCATGGGCAGGGACACCTTCCACTATCCCAGGTTTCTCCAACCCCATCCAGCTTGGTCTGGGACAGTGCTCAGAGCTGGTGCAGCCTCACCTCAAGTCCTGGGAGCAGTTTTGGGTGCCTCAATATATATTAAAAAAAAAAAATCTAATGCCATTAGAGTGTCCAAAGGGAGGACAGGAGGATAGGGAAGGGTCTGGAGGGGGAATCCAGGAGGAACAGCTGAGGGTATTTTGTCTGTTCAGCTGGAGGAGCCTGAGGGAAGAGCTCATTGCAGTTACAGTTCCTTGTGAGGGGGGGAAAAGAGGAAGGCACTGATCTCTTCTCTGTGACCAGTGACAGGACCCAGGGAATGACTGGAGCTGTGTCAGGGGGGTTTAGGGTGGGTATCAGTGAAAGGTTCTTCCCCAGAGGCTGCTGGCACTGCCCAGGCTCCCCAGGGAATGGGCACGGCCCCGAGGCTGCCAGAGCTCCAGGAGCGTTGGGACAGCGCTGCCAGGGATGGACAGGGTGGGGTTGTTGGGGTGTCTGTGCAGGGCCAGGGGCTGGGCTGGCTGATCCTGGGGTCCCTCCCAGCTCAGGATATTCTGTGATTCCACTTCCCAGGGATGGGGCAGCCACAGCTTCCCTGGACACCCACACTGGTCTCCCTGCTGCACTCCAGGCCCATCTCAACACTCTGAACCCCACTTCAATTTGTGTATTTGAAGGTTACACATAGAAATTCCTGTCCTGGGCTGAGCCCGTGGCGAATGTTTCATGATACTCCAAGTCTTGCCCCTTGTGTAATCCTCATGGTCACAGTAATTTGGTACAGCTTCCTTTCCTGTTTTCAGCCCACGGGAAGAACTCTCCCAAAGGAGAACCTGTTCCCTTTCCAAGCAGAATGCTGCCTTTGTACAGCAGCTACATTTTCACTATTATCCATCATTTGCAGCAAACAGCATTTCTATAAAAGCTCAGCAACAATATAAATGTGCAGGGGGCACAAATACAGATGCAGCATTATTGAAATTGTTCCTCCTTGCAGTTCTCGTGCCTGCCCAGTTCCATTTCCCAACTTGCTATTTGCTTTCTTTTCTTTGGCATATTTTCCAGCCATGCCAGCTTGCACCCAGAATCTCAAAAATAGCCAAAAAATTATAAATAATTTTGTACGAAAAAAGGAAAGAAAAAGAAACCACACAGAAAGTTCCAAGTTTGAACTTCGGTGAAAATGCAGGGTTTTTCTTGTTTTATGAAAATAATTTGCAACATGGCTAATTTAAAGGAATTTGATATTCAGCCTTCAAAGGCTTTTCATGGAATCACAGAATAGCGGGTGGGTGTTTGTTGGAAGATGCTTTGCTCCATGCAGAGTAATATTCCAGGTAAACTGTGTCATCTGCTGCTGGCATTGTGCCCACCATGGGACACCTGAGGTGACTTTGAACCACATTCCCCAGCAGCTGCTTCATCCCATTTCAGTGGCTGCTGGGCCTTTGTTGAAAAGCCATGGAAGTAAAAGCACGAGTGTTCCTGCAGAGATAAGGGTGCTGAGTACAGGCTGGTTTTTTCCCCCTGAAATGAACACCTGGATCCTTCTCCCCACATTTTCTCTGCCTGGAGTTCTCTTTTTTCCAGCTGCTAGTGGCACAGCTGGATCTGAGAGCAAGCAAGACCTGAGCATTCCAGCAGGTCCAGGTATGTGTTCCACCACCCCTGTCTGCCCCATCCATGACCATCAGCTCCTCATGGAATCACAGCAACAGCCACCCTCAGGCTCTAAAATGCATCCATAAGAATAAATTCAGATAAGGATCCATAATAAGGATAAATGCAATTTTCTCCAGGAAATGGCAGCAGAGCTGGGCATTGCCAGGGGAAAATGTCACAGTCACACGTGCACACACAGGTTCAGGTGTCTTTAGAATGATCCATGTGCCAGCCTGAGATTGCTGGAAGGAGTCACCTGGCATCTGCAAGGGAACATCAACCCTCACTCTGACCACAATTACTGAAATCCGACCTAAAGAAGGCTCTTCCCTTAAAAAAAAAAAAAAAAAAAAGGTGCACACCAAGTGCTTTCAGTTACATAGGAAAGAAAAGAAAGAAATTGTGACTACAAAAAACACAAACTGAAAAAGAAAACAACAACAAACCAAAAGCAGTTAAAAAGCAGCAAAATGCACCCTGGCCTGAAGTTGCCAAGTGGCCATAGCCATCATTCCAGGCCCAGGGGCTGGCTGGGGAGCAGGGAAATTCAGCCAGGCCTGAACTGCCCTGCCTGGGTGAGGGGACAGCATGGCCATATGTGCTGCTGTACCTGTGGGCTGGTGCCACCCCTGGCCAAGGGCACAGCTGGGCGAGAGTCCCCTGCAGCTCGGATAAAACAGCTCTGCAGAACCAGCAGGGCACTCCTTTGGAGGGGGGATCTTGTAGCAGAAGGGGTGTGACCCCAGCAGTGTGTCCATTCCACAGGGAGTTCCAAGCTGCAGTGGCTCTGCAGCAATGGATCCAGGGCTGGAGAGCACTGGATTGTTGGATCACAGCAGGAGGAATTTGGGAAGCAAATCACCATCCACCCTACTGCCTGATCTTATCTCAGAGGCCTTTCTGGTTCCACCTGAGGGCTGCAGGCTGAGAAATCAAACATTGTGCCACTACCTCCTTGCCACTCAACTGTTACGAATGGATGTGGGGGTCTGGATAAGTTCCTGCCTTTTGCCCAGGCCTCTGGCAGCAGGCAGGAGCTTTATTGAGGTGGCCAGCATCCCAAAACCCACTCGGGTTCACAAGTTCTTGAATAATGGCTGATTTGGTCTATTACAGAATGAATTATTTATTTAACAGACACAAAACTGACAGACATAAGACTTAAAACAAATTAATACTACACAGGAATAAGGACAAAAAGAATCCACTAGTAGTGCAGGGTTAAGGGTACCATTAGTTTTACAGCTAGGGAAGAAATAATATAATTTAGGATCCAATGTTTCTTACCAACCAATTTGTGCTGGAGCTCATATTGAGATCCTTTCCCTCAGTCCCCAGGGAAGTGACCATGGATTTGCATCCAAGCTCTGGGGAGAAATCTCAAACACTTTCAGGGTGTATGTAAGAGGCTTAGTACCTTCATGATAACTTGTGTGACTTTCATAGTTTGTAAAAGAATGTCTCTCAGTCAGGAATATTTTATCTCTTCCCACATCTGCTCTCCAGACTAAGATGTTGATTCTTAGCTGAGGCCTGAGCCCTTCTGGCACCAGAGATTACCCCTGCTGGGCTTTAACCCTGAGTTCTCTCTTCCATATCTGCACCAACATCTGTCCTTCAGCCAGCCCCAGGCACGGAGCTGGCAGAGCTCTCCCCACCAGTCTCTGGGACTCTGGAAGATGCTTGTTCCAACTTCACCAAGCTGTTGTTTCCTGGCCCCTCAGTCCCATGGAGTGTCACGGCAGGCGGTGTCCAGAGTGCTGTGACCTTCCCGAAAAAGTGTCTTGAAGAAGGCACCTCGGGGGCACAGGCACGTCTGTGCTCACTCCAGGTGATTTCAGCTCTTCTGGGATCCAGGTGACACACAGGAAGAGACGGGGTCAGCATGTGGGGTTCCAAGGAGAGCTTTACTGAGCCTCTTCCTCAAAGGGATCCAGGCACCAAGAGCCACTCAGCAGGGAGAGCCGGGGTTTATATGGGGCTCACGAGGGGCGGGGCGGAACACCAGGGCCAATGGGATGAGGGCACAGGGGTGGAGCGAGGGGGAAGGGCCAATGGGATAGATGGAATCTGCATGTCACAGCAAGGCATGCTGGGAGAAGCCTTTTTTCCTCACCCTGACAAGGGTGGTTATGGCTTGAGGGGTTTTCCCTCCCGGGGAGGGGTGTGGATTTTTCCCTGTTGGCACACCGGCCTCCAGAGAGGAGCACTGGGGAGATGCTCCTCTGCTGCAGGAGCAGCCACCCCAGCAGCCTCGGCACAGCCTGAGTGCCAGGGGCCACTTGAAGGATTCAAATGCCTCACGGACAACCATTTCAGGGCTCTCTGTGCACCAATGCTTCGTTTTATGTTGCTTGAACATAATTGAATTATTGAATTCGTAATCCAAGTCACCCACAAGCCAAGTAACCTCAGTGAATGGCACAAAACCAACACTGAACTGAGCAGCTGTGCTGAATTCCCTTGGTAGCAAGACATTGCAGGAAAAAAATCACCAGAGCTTCAGCAAGGTGACATTAGGATAATGGGAAATTCTTTTGTTACATTAGCAAATTACTGTAATTGTGCCTGGCATGCCTTTAAATAAAGCTTGTACAGCAGCTTTATATATCAATAAATAGTAATAAGCATCTTCAGGCATTAGTGGACACAGCCCACTTTATTGAAAAGTGGCAATAGCTGCCTAATTTAACCCTAATAATATCTCATTTTACAGCAGAAAAATCAGCATCAAGAGCAGCCAGTCACACTTGGCCTGTCACAGGGATTTTTCTCTTTGTTTCCAAATATGGGTTTCTTCCATCTTATCCACCTTCCTCAGCTTTTTGCCTCTCTTTTCTCCACTGGACCCTTGCAGAAGCTTCAGTCCATGAAGGGAGTCCCACCAGGGCTTGTTACAGTCAATGAAGATGAACTGGTAATTTAGTGTAGGAACTGGGCCTTGTGTCCCCCCCTCCAGAGCAGCCCATGCTCTCAAGCCCCCGACGTGAGCCTGAGCTGTTGGAACTGCATTTCCCAGGAGCTGGGCTAAAGAACTGAGTGGGGACAGCTGTGGAAAACCCTCCTTTCTTGCAGAGGAGCCACAGGCTGGAGCAGTGGCACAGAGGGGCAGGAGCTGAGGCCACCAACAAGGGACCCTGGGGTGAAGCTCTGAAGCCTCAAGGAACAAGCGATAGGATGAGAGGAAATGGCCCCAAGTTGCACCAGAGAAGGTTTAGCTTGGATATCAGGGAGAAGTTCTTCACTGAAAGGGTTGTCCAATGCTGGCACAGCTGCCCAGGGCAGTGGTGGAGCCCCCATCCCTGGAGGGATTTTAAAGGAGCATGGATGAGACACCTGGGGACAGTGGTGAACACGGTGGTGGTGCTGGCTGATGGTTGAACTGGATGACCAGAGAGGTCTTTTCCAGCCCTGATGACTCTATCCATGGATTCATTCCCCTAGAGGTGTCCTGGTCAGCCTCAAGTGCTGTTGGTTTCTGTTCCCACCTCACATTTCACAAGACACAGGTGGGACAAGAGCCGTGTTCTCCCTGTAGCCCCCAAGGCCAAACAGAACCACGGAGTCATTTAGGGTGGACAAGAGCTCCAAGACCATCATTTCCATCCGTAACCCCCTGAGATGGGCATGGCAGTGAGGAGGTGCAGCCCTGGCACCTCACCATCCCTATAAGGGCCACAGGCTCATTCCCTGCCCAGTCCCCACAGCTCATGCCCTCCCTGGCCTTTCTGCCCACAGGGTGACACCTCTCTCCATGTCTCCAGCTCCTTCCACCCAGGCCCCCAAACAGCTGGCACAGGGTTTGGGGGGGTTTCAGACTCTGCTGAGCAAAGTTCCAGCTCCATCACCAGTGTCCCACGAGCACCACAGTGGGGACACCTCACCAACCTGAGGACAGCCAGAACAACCTCTGGAAGCTGTGCAGGACACCAGGTGGGGAAACACAGCCAAGAAGGACAAATCTCAGCAAAAACCTGGCAGAGCAAATAAAACAGAGCATTTCTGCTAAATAAATGTTCTGGTTCTCTTTATCAGCACCTTAAAATAGGCATCAATGTTGTTCAGCTCTGGGGTTGGGTTGTTAGGGTTTTTAAAGGATGCAATCAGCCTTATTTAAATTGGTTTGGTCTTTTGCCTCGTGGCATCACCTGGAAACGTGTTCTGTAATGTGGGGGATGATTTTATGGGAGATGTATGGGCAGACACCTTGGATTCTTTTGGTTTTCATTAATTTGATTCCTTCCAGGCAAGAAAAGGCTGTAATAATGTGATAAAACGAGGAAACAGGTGACATTTAATATAATAAAAGAGCACAGAGGGGGGCTTGGTGTTTTTAAGTGTCACCAGCACATTTTTGGAGATGGCCCAGCCCTGAGAATCACAGCTCTGAAATAATTTAATCCATGCATGATAAAAGAAACTGCTAGAAATAATTCACTCCTTGTCTTACTGCATATAGACTGCTTTGGGAGCTCATTATTTATTTGGCAAGTATTTAGCATAACAAATCAATTTCTAGTGACACCTCAGATGAGGTAATTTATACTGAAAGTCAAAAGAAGATTAAAAAAAAGAAGATTAAACTTTGTTATTTTAGAAGGAGCCTGGGTCCTGGTGTCTCTTCAGGGCTGGCAGCAGGCAGGACAGGGGTGTGACACTGCCTGAGGTGGCAATGTCCCTGCCCAGCTCTGCCTGCCCCCCACCAGAGCAGGGACAAGCAGCCCAGCTGTGCTCCAGGGGGTCGGAGAGAGGCCTGGATGGCAGAAACAGCAATGAGTGGAGCTGTACATCCCTGTGGGAATCCTGGACTCCTCTTTGGACACACTCAGGTTTCCCCTGCTCCCACAGACACCCCAGACAGGACCCTCTGGACACACTTGCCAGGGAAGGAGCAGAAACATTGGGTGGGAAGATGAGCAATGAGCATTCCCTCAGCCTGCATCATTTGCCATGTCCTGTCCTGCTCCTGGTGGTTGGAATTCAGATGAACAAAAACGCCCTTCCGCAAGTGTAAGGTCGGTTCCAGAAAAGTTTAAAGGAGATTAAAAGGCTCTGCACAAAGCAAAATTCAGATGTTTTCTGTGTTTGGCTCAGCAGGGCAGGAGAGGTGTCATTTCTCAAGCACAGATCCCAACCAGACTTCTGTATAAGCTTGTGCAGAGCCGTGGCACAGGGAGGTGAGAGGATGGGCCAAAGACTTCCCTGGAGGGCTCAGCCTGGAGAAGAGAAGGCTCAGGGGGGCCCTTGTGGCTCTGCACAGCTCCTGACAGGAGGGGACAGCCAGGGGGGTCGGGCTCTGCTCCCAGGGAAGAGGGACAGGAGCAGAGGGAGCGACCTCGGGCTGGGCCAGGGGAGGCTCAGGTTGGCTACAGGGAAAAAAATATTCACTGAAGAGTAGTTAAACATGCCAAGGGCATGCCAAGGGCAGTGGTGGGGTCACCACCCGTGGAAATGTTCAAGAAACAAGCAGATGCGGCACTTGACAATGTGGTTGAGTTGACAAGGTGGTGATCAGTCTGATGCCTCAGGTTTCAGCTTTTATATTTTTCATATTCTGTGCTGCTTTAGTGTGCACTTCTGAGCTTCATATCAGGGGATGGTGAGCTCTCTGCACAGAGCAGGGAGACAAAACAATTCCTGCTCTAGCTGGGACTCAAGGACAAATGACCCAAATCTCAGCCCAAGAGCACAAACAACGTGGGCTGCAGAGAAAAAAACAAGCAGGATGGGACTGCATGGGCTGGAGCTGGAATTGGACAATGAACTCCAAGGTGCAAATGGAGCAGAACTGATCACAGTGACAGAGCCCGTGACTGGTCGGGGATTTTTGTGACAATTTTGGGTTGTGCTGCCCAAGGTGCATCCATGGAGGTCTCCTAATAAATCCCTACTTTATTCTTTAGCTCTGTCTAGTCTCTGTTCTAGGCCAGCCTGCACAAGGCATCAAGTCAAAGCTTGGACTTTATGATCCTGGAGATTTTGTCCAACCCTAACAATTCTGTGATTTAAAGGTAGCAGCAAATGCATTTGAGTTTCACTGGCTTCTGCTGCTGTTTCCAGACCAAAATCTTTGAAATGAGAACTTTTCTAGTGGAAATTTTCTTTTGTTTTGGTTGATGTATTCAGATTTAAAACAGGAACATTCCAAAAGAAGATGAAATTTCTTATAAAGGGGTCACCTAAAACTTGCTGTGCCAAAAAAATGCTTTTCCAAAGCCATTGGCAGCTGTTTAAGTTTGAATCACTGAAAGAAACAGGATCATTTTCTGGTGTTTTTTTCGGTCTGAGGAGTTTTCTTTTCTCTTATGTTTCAGTTTCAAAGAAGGAGAAAAAAAACCAACAGTGTCTGTCTGGCTTCAGGCACATCTGGGAATTCACAGCCAACTGCAAGGTGCCCTTTGCCCAAAGATATTTATGGAATAATATTGCTGGGGAGCCAAGATCACAGGGCATGGCCCTTCTCTCTGCCCCCACCTCCTGCTCTGCACCACCAGCTGACACCTTAACAACCACCTGGAGGCGTTCAGCCCTGCAAAACCTCCACATTGATTTCCTTGTCCTGTTTGGAACCTCACAGCATCCACAGCCCTTCCCAGTACCCTGTTACAGCATTACAAATGCAGCTTACTGTCTCCACCTGACAGAGCACCTAAATCTGGGCCCAGAGCAGCCCAAAGTGGGCAGATGAAGCAGAAAAGGAGCTTTTTTTGTGTTAATACATGGTTTAGTCTGGTGGGTCCCACTGAAATGGGTAAGTGGAAGATTACCTAGGTCTGCTTGAACTGGGGGGTCAGCCCTGAACTTTCTGGCTCTAACCAGAATATGGTTGTGCTAGTTTTGCCAGAAAAGTCGATTTTAAAAGTGAAAGGAGCAGCAAGAGCCATCTGGCAGCCACTCCCTCTCATAGGTTCACCTGCCGTGGAGAGATCCATTGCTCCCTCTAAAATCCAGCAACACTTTTTGTTTTGCTGGAACACCCCAAGGTATCACAGACCTTATTTTCTGAGTTTTTTGGGTTTTTTCATTGTGAAGTCTCAGAGTGAGACTGTAGTATGTCCAAACCACGGCAGAGAGATACAGTTGGTGTCACCCAAGGCAATGTTGATTTTATTCTCTCTCTGTAAAGGATACCTACAACCATTTCCAAACTGAGATAAAATTTCAATGTGAGCAGCTCTGAATCTGGATGAACTTCATTCCTGCACCAGAAATTACTTTTGGCCCTTCGTTATCAGATTAAATTGCTCCCCCTGCTTAATTAAAAGCCCTGAATCCCATACAGATGTAACTGGACTCTGCCTCAATTCCCAGCACATTTTAGGACTGCAGGGCAGAAATTTGCATAGATTATAAATCCTGGAATGGTTTGGGTTGGAAGGGACCTTAAAGCTCATCTCCTTCCATGCCCTGCCATGAGCAGGGACACCTTCCACTAGCCCAGGGTGCTCAGAGCTCCATCCAACCTGGCCTGGAACAGTTCCAGAGACTGAACATCCATTTTCCAGATCCAGATGTCACTGGGTGTCTTGGTGGACTACAGAACCACGTACCCCAAAAGGAACATCCCCTCCCCCAGCCCATGGGAACAAGCTCCTCAGGGCAGGCAGTCACCACCAGCTGGCACTGGGGACATTTCCAGGTCCTGCAGGACAGCAGGGAGGGGGGATGTGTGTGCACCCAAAATGTGTGTGTCCTCACCTTCTCCATATTTACATCCAGCAGTTAATTAACAGCCATTAAAGCTCTACAAACATTTAAACAGACTTTAAATAGCCATGAAAACACAATTGCCATGGAAAGCATGCCCACGGAATTAATGTAATTAAGTGCCAATTCCAGAGCCTATGCGGGCACACACGCTGCTCCCCCAGCCCCTCCTGCCTGCACAAAGTCACTCCAGAATTCCTCTCTCCAGAATTCCTCATTCCACAGCTTTGGAGGGATGGCTCAGTGGTGGCAGCCAGCCCGGGCTGGGGGCTGGGGTGTCACCAGAGCAGCAGTTCCCTGTCTACAGTTTTTCAAAGTCAGGGATGTGCCTCCTCTCCCACTCCCACTGGCTGCCACCCTCCCCGGTTCCCACTCCTGTCCCCTGTGTTGCTTCCTCCTCAATCAGGAGTTGGTTATTTCCTGCTCCTCTCCTCCTTGGTAAGGACTCCAGGCTGCTCCACAGGGTTTCAAAACCCCAGATCCTGGGAAAACACCTGCCTGGCTTAGTGGTCTCTCTTTAAATGAGGGTGCCTTATTGATGCCTCCAATATCTGCATCACAGAAGGGGAACACTCCAGACTTTACCAACAAATCTCAGGCAAAATACACTCTACTCTACAGTTTTTTTAGAAGAGATTCTCCGGATCAGAGAAATGCAGAGCTGGGACTGGAGCATTCCCAACCCTGTACACAGAGAGCAAACCCGGACAGTGACACAGTGACACGTGTTTAACCTCACAACAGGTGGTGTTACCCAGACTATTCTTTCCAAAGGCAAAATTCCAGGAGAAAAAGCAAATGCAGGCAAGTGCTGGTGTGACTGTGCCCTCGAGAGGCAGCCCGGAGCCAGAGAAACACCAAGGGCAGCAGGAAAAGCTTTTCCAGCAGCACCTCCCCGTGTGGGAAGGGCTGACCCTACTGCTCCTGTCACTGCAGGTTCACTCAGGGCTCCTGCTCGTCCAGCTTGCCAAAATCACTTCGTGCAAGGTCGCTGAACATTCTCCAGCAGGAAAAACTTGTGCTCATCTCTAACTTGGCTTAAGTTCAGACACAAGACCCAGGGGACAGCAGTATCAGCTTTAACTAGCTCGAGTGAAATAAATTCAAGCCTAGATCTCATTGTTAGTCATCTGGATCATCCAATTCCCCTCAGCTCTGCAGATGAATCAATCTCCCAAAGCCCCATAACCTCTGGCAAAGAGGGTAAGAAGGTCTAGAGAGTTCTCCCATGCCATTATCCCTTTGAATCTGTCTGGGATTAAAGGAACCTCTCCAATAATACTTCTGAGCACTCTGTCTCTGCATTAAGCCCTCTGCTATTTTCTCACACACGTGTTTATTTGTTTAGTCCTCTAAATTCAGAACACAAACTTCTGCCTTGGCTCATCCTGTGTCCCCATCCCTGGGACACGGCCATGACAGAGTCCTGCAGAGGAGGAGAGCCAGGAGCTCTCCTGAGACTCCATCCTGCACCTCTGACAGACTGCTGTGCTCAAAATAAGACCTAACCCAGCCCTGCAGAGCAGCTCCTGTGCCCAGGGTGCCACATTTCCTGATTGAGACAAGAAACGGCTGTGAGAGATCTGTTCCAATGCCAGAATTTTCCTTTTTTTTTGGATGGAGAATGTGGTAACCCCCAGCCCTGCCCTTCCCAGCCTCCTTCCCCACTGCCTCTGCCCATGCAGGTGGCCCAGGGTGGCTGCAGGGCACCAGGGCCTGCCCAGAGCAGACAGAGGAGAGCCAGGCCATGGATCTGAGCCAGAGAGGAGGCTCAGCTGGGCAGTTATTAGCCTGGGTGTACATCCTAATCCATCATACCAGGTGTGAATAATGAATAATAACTAATAACTAATGGTGTGTCTCCCAGCAGAGGAGCCTGTACATTCCCTGGATCTGACCGTGCATCCCCATACTACAGTTGGTACCCAGTGTTATTCCAGAATAATCTGAGTCTTCCCAACTGTCTTGGTTTGAATAGCCAGGTGTCTGCAAAGGAAGGCAGGAGCCTCCCCTGAAATGGAAAATGCAAACCCCCTCCCTCTGAATTGTTGTAATTTTGAAGTTAAGGGGCTCTCAGGCAAAGATATGGGAGCAGGAATAACAGTTCTTTATTAGGAGAGAAAAAAAAAACCAAAAAACCAACAACAAAACAACCAAAAAAACCAATCCAGTAAAACAAACCACAGCCAGAGTGAGAACAGGAGCTGAGCCCTGTGTGTCAGGGTGTTGGTGGCAGTGCCATTCCATAGTGCCTCAGCCCTCCTGCAGTGCCAGGGCTGGCTCTGCTGGAGCAGGGATCCTGTCCAAGGCTGGAGTTTTCCTCTGCAGCTCCAGTGCTGCTGGAGATGGGCCTGGGCTCCCTCTGGGAATGCAGGGCAGAAGAAAGCTGCTCCTCTGGGAATGCAGTGGGAAAAGGCTGCTGGGCTGTTCCCAGGGCAGATTCTATCCAGGTAGGAATGCTTGGCTCCTCCCCTGGGCAGAGCCTCTCCCCATGGGATGATGGAATTTTCTCAGCCATGCAGGGACACTCAGTGGCCATGAACAGCAGAGATGTCCTGGAGGGAGGGTTGGCTGTGGGAGAGATAAAGAAACCTGTCCAGTGAACAGCAGAGAACTGCCCAGCTCTGACAATGGCAATGGAATACATACTTATCTTTCAATTCAGGACACCAACACACCAGACAAGCAGCTCTGGTTTCTATCCCCCAGCTGGTCATGAGCTTCCATCCAAATGTGGATAAATCTGTCCTGTAGCAACAGGACAAGGAGTTCTAAACTAAACCAGGATTGATTTCAATAAGGAAGAAGAAGGTTTTTGCAGTGAGGGTGGTGAGGCCTGGCACAGGCTGCCCAGACAGGCAGTGGATTCCCTGTCCTTGGGAACAGGCAAGGTCAGGTTGCTCTGAGCAACCTCACAAACTGAATTTAGCTCTGCTCACTGCAGGGGACTGGGAGAAGATGGCTCTAAAGGTCCCTCCCAAACCATTCTGTTGTTCCAAATCTCCTGCATTTCTTGCTGGATGGAGGTGCAGCACAAGTGTGACTTGTCCCCACTTCAGCCCTTGCCCCTCCCCTGGAGAATCCTGGCAGCCCTCACTGGGGCCACAGGAATAATCCCACCCTCCCAAGTTAATTAGGTAAAATAACAACATGCAGAGCGTTATTAAGTTACAACCTTTGTAATTTGTGTCATTAATCATGGAAAATGACTCCTCATTAGACTTTGAGGAGAGGGAAGGTGCAGAAGTCTGCTGAAGGCACGCAACAAGGAGCAGCAGCCTTTCAAAAGGCAGCAGCGTTTAACACAATCCATTTGAAGCTGAGCTATCTGAGATGTGCCATGTTGTTTTACAAAACTCCAAATGAGTATTCCTGTGATTGTAAAACACATCAGGATCTTTCTTCTGCCTTTAATCTGTCAGTTCACCTTCCTGAATTTAATGAACTCGTCTAGGTTACAAAATGTTTTATTCAAGACAAAGGCTGATACTATCATTTAAGATGTAAATCCTAAACTAATAGAAGCTGAAGTTGATAATGAAACAGCAATTAATCCACATTGAGAGTAACAAAAATTAACAAACTGCTGTTCAAATATTTATAGCAGGAAAGTTCTGTTCCTTGTTCATTGATGTTGGCTGACTTTGAAAGTGCAAGCCCAGCTGGCTGTGGAGCAGAAGCTTCTCCTGTCAGGAGCTGCCTGGCATTGGATGTGACAGGAACAGCCTCAGTGACAGCAGCACCCACTTCCAGGGGGAAGCATGGAATGTCCTGAGCTGGGAGGGACCCACAGGATCAGCCAGCCCAGCCCCTGGCCCTGCACAGACACCCCAACAACCCCACCCTGTCCATCCCTGGCAGCGCTGTCCCAACGCTCCTGGAGCTCTGGCAGCCTCGGGGCCGTGCCCATTCCCTGGGGAACTTTCATTCCTAATGGACTCAGTTTTCCTCCTGCTGTTTGCTGTCCTGAATATTTAACCTCTTCTCCATTACAGCTGAAGAGCTGGGGCAGGAGGGGCAGGGAAAGGATTCCTGAAGAGCTGTAATTCTGCAGCTGGTGGGTTCCACATCCACCTCACTGCACTTGCCTGGCCTGATTTAAACATTTGCTGTGCAATGCACTCAGAGCAACTTCATAACCCTGAGGACAGACTCCTGTGTCTTGAGTTTTGCAGACTCAGTGCAAAGGAAAACAGGCATGCACAGAGAGAAGGAAGTGTCTGTACAGCCAGGAGCTGACCCCTGGAACTCACACCCTCATCCTGCTGTCGAAGGAGAGGCATCAGAAACAGGTGCAGATATGAAGAATGGAATTATATGAAGAACTCCACAAACTGGGACTGTTAAAAAATGTCCAGTTTCCATCTGCAAGGCAAAACCCAAGAAGAACCTTCCTGTTCAGAACAGTTCCTCTGTTCCTCCCCCAGGGGCAGTTTCTTCTGTGGAAACACAGAGCTGGGAAGAGCTCCTTGGGCACAGAGGTGGCTTGTGATGGCTCACAGCACCAGCAACAGGGAGGGGAGAGGGGAGAGGGGAGAGCACGGCTCCCAAAACCCTCCCCCAGCCCTTCCCCCAAACCACCAGCCTCGCTGCTCCCTTTATTCCTTTGTGCCTCCTCCTGGATTATGGACCACTCAATCCAAATCTCCAAGGCATTAAAAAAATCATCTGTGCACTCCCAGCCCCTTCCCCAAACCCTCTGTGGGATCAGAAACATGAAAAAAATGAGAGAGGGGGAAGAGAAGGTGACTGCAAACATTTGCAGTGGCTGCTCACCAAGGCATGCAGTCATTTCACCCCCACCACTCCCAAGCCAAAGTTAAAATTAAAGCTGGCATGTCACTCTGCAGCCAGATGTGTTTCATAATGCATGGGCAGGGTATATTTTATTAATTCTGTTTTTTTGTAGATCTCTGTTTGCATAAGTTTCATCCTCCCATGAAGCTGCCTGGCTCTGTGTGTTGCGTGTTGTTTTTTTAGTTTATATTTTTTTCTCCCTGTGGGATGCTCTTACAGGCTACTAGGGTGATCTGAGCAGGTGCCACAGTGGGAGAGAGGGAAGAGAGTCCCAAGAATCAGGCAGGGAATGTTGTTCTTGACATTGTGTGAGGCTTTTAAGCACAGTCACCTCTTCCAGCCAGCAGTTTACAGTGTTCCCTCGACACCAACCTAAACCTGTTCCAGGACATTTAATATTTTCCTTCACTAAGGCTTTTGGAAGTGTCATTTGCTTATGGGATCTAACTGGTGAAGGGGAAACAAAAAGCAGGGAGCTTTCAGTGTTCTCTGTGTTGGCAGATGAGTGATAAAGCCCCAGTTCCCAGGGCTGCTCCGCCCTCCCCATCCCTCTGTGGAGCACATCCACCATCCAGGCAGCCTGGCCAGCTTGGGGACAGGGGAGAGGCAGCCAGCAGGGGCTGGAAAATCTGCTGGGCTCAAGGGAGAGAATTTGGGTGGTGCTCCAGCCCCATGTGTCCCACATCTGCTGCTGCAGCTCTGGTGGTGCCAGGTGAGAACTCACACAGAGAATCCCCAGGGAAGCTCCACGTTCTCCTGGTTGTTCTCACAGGTTTTCTCGGGCTCCTTCAAGCAGTTTCCACCACTCCAATTTACCATCAGCCTTCTCACAGCCCAGAGCAGCTGTGGCTGCCCCTGGATCCCTGGCAGTGTCCAAGGCCAGGCTGGACGGGGCTGGAGCAGCCTGGGACAGTGGAAGGTGTCCCTGCCCATGGCAGGGGTGGCACTGGATGATCTTTAAGATCCCTTCCAACCCAAACCATTCCACAATTCTGTGAATTCTGGTTTTTAAGTCTTGATGAGAAAGATGGGAAAGTGTGGGAATTGGAAAATCAGAAACTTCCACAGACACTGAAGGGTTTGATCTGCAGCCTTGGAAGGAGCTTGGATTGATGTAAAAATCAAGTACACAGACAATGAATAGAAAAATCATAAACTTATGTTTCTGTAGTTGCAAATAAGAATATGCCTTAAGTAAGTGAGAAACTGTACTGATAAAATGGTGCAGGGTTTATAATGTAAGGGTGTAATTGTATCGAGTAAGTTAAGAGTTTAGAAGTTATAACAGAAGCACATGTGAATACATGTGATAATAGCCTCTTAGGTAAAAATATCCTCAGTGCAGCAGAAGTGAGTAAAGGTGATAGGTCAGAAAAACAAAATAAACCTTGTGGCAACTGTTTATTGGATTAGAAAGTTCTATGTTGCCTTGTAACAAAGAATTTGTGACTACTCCTGAGCTGTGCCCGACTGCTTGCTCCTCTAAAATCTCACATCCCCTGACACAGATGTTTGTCTGAGCAATAAATTGTTCTTAGCCTGAAAATAATCCCATCCCTTCATTAAATAGTGGTGATAATTCTAGGAAAGGATCTCAATACATCTGATTGACCACAAATCTCCTTTCTGGTGTTGAATGGCACAGATCTAAAATATGTGGGCAAAATGGAAAAGGAAAAAAGCAGTGATTACAAATGAATGATTAATGAATGAAGCAGCACAAGCAGAAAGTTCATGCAGAAATATATGTCTTTTTTCTTCTGTGGAAGTCTGTAGATAGAAGGAGGCTTGAAAATAGAATTTCTGAAATGAACTGTCTACAAAACTCAGTTTTTCCTGCTAAAACCAACTTCTCAGGGGATGTTCTGGATGCCACACATTCCTAAGGAGCACGATTGCTGCAGTATTGGAGATTTAACCATATTCCTATACTCTCTCAAACACAAGTCCGGCGAGCCAGGAGCACCAACAACCCAATGCCAATGCCAGGAATAAATAAAACAGACTGAACATAACATTAATTAAACCTCCAGACCAGTTCATGCAGTGAAATCAATGTCTGCTGTGCAGATAAACTTCAGCTGAGCAAGAAATAGTGGGGTGAAGTGACAACAGGTTCCAGAAATCCATAATCTCCCGTGCCATCCTGTCCTTTCCTCGAAAAATGCTCATGGTGGATGGAAAAAAATGAAAATACACCTGTACCTGCCTTCACCCCTGTATGAGTCAGCATGGGGAAATGTCCATTTCTGTCACAATACCATCAAATTCTGGCCCTGAGCAGTCACAAGCTGCTCTAATATTTGTTTTGCCAGCATTTCTGGGATATTTTAATGCTATATTTTAAATGCTGCTGAAATATCCAGGCAGCAGCAGCAAGACAAGGCAAAGGAAAACATCATCATTCACTGCTGGGAGCAGCACACACTCTTCAACGTGCTCATTTTCAAGGCTGAACAGACATTTTTCCTGATGTTTTTCAAATGCAAAAAGCTAATAACTATGCTGCTATTTCACATTTAATATCAAAGAGTGAGTCTCACTGAAGCCAAGATTGTTTCTGATTCTCAGTGCTGGCTGCTCTCTGTATTCCTTCACTTAATAAATTTCTGATGGAAAATACACAGGTAACCAAGTGTATTTATTATCAAGAATTATTTTTGAGTTACAGAAAAACAAACAAACAAATAAAAAACCCAAGATAAAATTCTGATTGTGAAGGGTAAATTAATATTCAAGATTCCCGGGGGAAAAAAAAGTGAGGGAAAACAAAAAAAAGCCCTGCTTCTGCACAGGTCCATAGAAGAAAACTTGTCAAGAAAAGAGATTTGTTCAGAATTCAGCCATTTTTTGCTATCGCATCATGTACAAATAAATACTGAGTTTGGAAATCCTTGTTCTGACAAATCCTGTGCTAGAAGATCATTCCCAAAGGCTGAGTCAGCCCATCCAGCCACTGGAATTTCACTTTTAGGTTTAAATAAAACCTTCCCTGGACTCTGCAGTTCCCCAGCATTCTTCTTCACACAGTGCATTTTCAGTGCCTTGGCATTTAACCTGTTTTTTATTGTTCCCTGCTCACAAAGGCATGGAAATCCCACGGGAACTCCGTGGGAATGGAAACATCCCCTTGCCCAGACAGCCTCAGCTGCCCTGCCAGCCACGTGCACACATTAAAACCACCCAGGCTTCATTTGCTGCCCTTGGGAAGGGGGAGAAGGAATTAGCCAGTCCCACAGGGCTGTTTATGTGGTGATAAATGAGAAATATTGATCCCTGTGGTGTTCCCTCAGCAGCTCTCCGAGTGTTTTTCCTGATCTTGTTAAACCTCCATGGCTGTGAGCACTCAGGAGGAGCCCGAGGGGAGCACAGTGCTGGGAGGATGCTCTGAGGATTCCAAGAGGAAAATGAACAGAGAATGACAGAGCAGTGTAAGCTGGGAGGGACCCTGAGGGATCACCTAGCTCCTGAGTGGATGGGACAAAACCCCCTGAGCCTGGCATTTGGATCCCTCTCCTCTGCTCTCTGTGTTTCCTGCAGAGCACAGCCTTGTCCCCTGTCACTGCTGCTGACTGGGCACAGCCCCTGCAGGGTCAGTGGGGTCTGGAGACAGGCAATGGGTGTGGAGGAGAACAGGAATCCACTGACACCCATCTGCAATCCAGTCCCAGAATCCCAGAAGGGTTTGGGTCACCTCAAGGCTGATGCAGTGCCACCCAGCCAGGGGCAGGGACACTTTCCCACTCTCCCAGGCCGCTCCAAGCCCCGTCCAAGCTGGCCTAGAGGCTCCAGGCTGGCTCCAATCAGAGTTCCCATTCCCAGCTAACCCCTCCTGCCTGCCTGACCCAAGTTAAACAAAGTGCAGTCAGCCTTCGGTGGGTATTGAGTGAAGGAGATTTTAGCAGCACACAAACTGCATCTCCTTGCCCTCACTTTGAGCAATTTTCCTCACTGGGCAACTGCTAGGAGGGAGGACAACCTTCCCCAGCCCACTCACTCTTCTTTTCTGATGACAGCAATTGAATCCAGTCAGCTTCATGCTCAATTTGGCATTATTTAAATGACTACAAGAGGAATAAAATGCTTGGAAATACAAATTTTCGTGCACTCATGTGCTAACACACCGTGCAGATCTGACTGCTGCAAACAAAAGGCACATCTAAGTGGCAAGTGTTTATTACAGAAGTTCAGCCTTCAGGATCATCTTTGCTTATTTCCAGTCCCTTTAATTTAATTGCTTTATTTCAGTTTATCCATCAGCAAAGCTGCTGAAAAGCATTTCCTAAAGAGAGTTTTATCTTTAATCTACTACTCATGTGTTTCTTGATTGTCCCTTTAAATCTGTGCCCCTTCCTGTAAGCTCCAGGGTTTTTCTTGCCTGGAAAAGCAAAGGAAGTGATGTGAACTCACCTAATAACTGCAAGAACAAGTTACACACCCACATGGGGATTTGTGCAGAGCAGTCAGGGCACTTTCCTGCTCAATTACACTAATTACCTGCACTGAATTAAAGAGCATCTTCATGTATAACTGGTTTAGGATGGGGCCCCTCTGCACATCTCCTTCAGTTTCTATCTATAGATATTTCCCTGGAAAGCTTCCACTGGTATTTCGTGCAGGTTTGGGGGAACTAAAGCTTCCTGCAGAGGAATTTCAACATTCAATTTAGAAAAATGGACTTGCCTGAAATTTTCTTTTCCTGTGGAAGAGCTGCTCTCAGTTTTTTACAGCATGTCCCTGAGCTGCTGATTTGAGAGCTACAAAATATGGTTAAAGTAATGAGAGTGTTCTGCAGCATCAGAGAATCCCAGGATCCCTGAGGTGGGAAAAGTCCTCTAAGAGTCCAACCCCTACCCCAGCACTGCCAGGACCACCACTAAACCTTGTCCCCAAGTGCCACATCCACGTTTTTGGAACACTTCCCAAGGACAGTGACAGGCAGCTGTGCCAGTGCCTGACCAGCCTTTCAGGGAAAAAAAAATTCCTTAATAGCCAGTCTACACCTTCCCTGGTCAAGTCTGAGGAGGTTTCCTCCCCTCCTGTCCCTGTTCCCTGGGAGCAGAGCCTGACCCCCAGCTGTCCCCTCCTGTCAGGAGCTGTGCAGAGCCACAAGGTTCCCCCTGATCCCTCTTTTCTCCAGCTCAGCCCCTTTCCCAGCTCCCTCAGCTGCTCCCCATCCCAGCTGTGCTCCAGCCCCTGTGGTTCTGCTCAGTGTCCTGGCTTTGGGAGCACAGGAATAGGAATCCATTTTCTCACACTGAGACATGGAGCCAGAAGTGCTTCAAAGCAAAACACAACAGCTTGTCCTATCAGGGCCTTTACTGCTGAAAAAATGGAAACTTGTGGCTGCTCCTGGATCCCTGGCAGTGTCCAAAGCCAGGCTGGATGGAGCTCTGAGCACTCTGGGATAGTGGATGTGTCAGGGACTGGAATGGGGTGAGCTTTAAGGTTCTTCCCTCCCCAAACCATTCTGGGATCCATGACCTGTCCTATGGACCTCAGAGACTGTTTCTTCATTTGCTGCCTCCTGACTCATTCCAAGGAGAAATACACAAAAAGAAGAGCCAGCACCAAAATTGAATCAATCCCCAACCTCTTCATCATCCCAGCAGCAGTCTCTGGGCATGGAGGGTCCTAAAAAGGACTTGATGAGAGCCACACCAGTTCCCAATAGCAGGGTGAGAAGATCAGAGCCTGAAAAGCACAAAGCAATACAAAGGACTTGGAATAAGAGTTTTGTGCATGCAGAGGAAAAACCTCTGAAAGGTTTTTCAGTGCCTTGGCATTTAACCTAACCCTAACCCTAACCCAGCTCACACACCTCTGCAAGGGATGGTGTGAGCTGGGAGGATGCTGAATTCTCCAGGTCACACATCTCCTTCCCAGAACTAAAATAATAATAACTATAAACAAAGCTGCCAGAACTGGCACAGGGAGTGAGGAGCAGCCACAAACTCATGGTTCAGCCAGGAGACATCACTGTCCTGTGGGGTTTAGTTCCCTTGAACTGGGAGGGGAGGTCACAGCACAGCACTAAAGCCCAGCCTGGCTCAGCAGCCACCCTCTGGGAGGTGACACAATCAACTGCCTGCTTCTAATTTAGGTGCTGGGCTTTGTGATCCTGCTTCTCTGCTTCCCTCGACTCTTCACCCTTTCACAGAAAGCCTCATTTGGTTCTTGTTGTGAAAGGAGAAAATGCATCCAATGAACGGAAGAAAATTAGGGACACTTTGCCAAGTTTCAGGGTAGGTGTGTGGAAACTCAGTCCTCATTAAGAGCTATTAAATCCTAAAGGAAAACCTCTCCAGGCTCATCCTCTGCCCAGACTTGTCACTGACCTCTCTTCCCACCCAGCCCACATTCCACCTCTTTGTTTCCTCACACCTGAAACACAGCCTGACAAGAAATTACATACATTTCTTTCTTCTCCAGAGTTAGAATTGCTCCCGCAGGCCAAAGGAAACTCGGTGCACACCCAATATCCAGTGGCAAGGACAGACCCTGGAGCTGGATCTTTTTTCCCCCATTTACCAGCAAATAAAAGAATTGTGGAAGATGGGAAGATGGAAACTTATTTGGCATTTTCAGAGAGGCCTCCCCTGGATGCTCAGGGGCTCCTGGGACCAAAGCCACACTCCACAGCTGCACTCCAGGGTGGGTGACAGAGTTTGATCCTTGCTTAAGGATTTTGAAGCTGCTGACACCTGGCACTGAAAAGTTGCTTGCACCAAAGATATCCCAAGTAATCAAAGCTTTGGATAATCTCTCACTCCCACCCTGGGGAAGTTTGGTGCCTAGCGGGTACAGGGCTGCAGCAAAGGCAAACCCCAGACCTAGGAAAAGGAAAAGGCATCTCTCTGATCCCAGGTGGCTCTGGAGTGTGGCTGGGAGGGAATGCAGGGTAGAAAGCAGCTGAACCAGGGCTTGGCAGGTATTTGGGATTTTCCTCCAGGCAGTGAGCAGAAAAGCCAGGATGAGTTCCTGATCTCTGGGGAAGCTGGAGACACTAAATGCAGTGCCAGAAGCAGAGGTGGGACCTGTCCCAGCTTTCAGCAGCTCCACAGAACTGTTTTGGCTGTGAGCTGCCAGCGAGGCAAAGCACTTTATTTGCCACAGAATTCCTAAAAAAAAAAAAAAAANAAAAAAAAAAAAAAAAAGCAATTTCCATGACAACACGATGTGATGAGAGAGGAAATCCTCATTTTCATGGAGAGTGGCGCACAGAAAAAAATTAGGATAATATAATAAGAAAGGGCCTATTCAAACCCAAATCCCCTTTCAGAAGGAGCAGAGAGGGGTGAACTCAGCAATTCTGTCTCCAGCCATTCACATGATGAGCCCCAGCTCCTCCTGTGCAGAAACATGATTAGCCCATACATCCACAGGCACAAAGCCCTGCAATGAATGAGGGGCTCCTGGCAAGCACATGGAACAATTCATTCCTCCCACAAAAGTGACAAATAAGGAGAATTCCACCTCATTTCTGACACAGCTTTTTGGCCTGGCTGCAATAAAGCTGTAACAACTGCAATGGCACGGGCACACAAATTATCCTTTGTGGGATTACAAACTTTTGAGGAATTGGGCATGTCACTGCATAAATCTGCCTGGCTTTTATTTCAGGGACATGGACTGTGACCCAGGACAGGCAGCACTCACAGCCCAAGGGAAAGCAGCTGCATTTTCCAGAGGAACTGGTTCAGTGGGAAAAGGGACCCTGGCTACAATTGAGGGTTTATCAATGGACATGTCAATCTTTCCACACGGGGAAAGATTTGTGATAAGGTTAAAGATACCTCAGACTGTTCTTCCCTTCCCCTCACACAAATTTACAAGCCCAAGGACACCTGTTAGGACAAGTGGAGATAAGAAAGGACAGTCATATTTCCTTATCTGGAGCTCTCTGCTTTATAGCCCCTCAGCCTTACGGGGCAGGAGTGGTTTTATTCCCAGAGAAAGTCCCTGGGAACGTCGTGAACAGCTTTCTAAACACTCAAAGCCTCCTGAGGAGGCAGAAGCTGGATCCACATCTGGAATAAACTCTCCTACCCCCACAGACACCGACAGAAATCCATGGGAGTTCATCCAGCCCAGCTCCCCCTCCAGACAGGGGTCCCCATCCCATAAATCCTCCAGGCTTGCTTTGATCTGGGGTACCATCCAAACCCAGAGTGCCCACTCTGTCTGTGCTGGAGGCACTGGGACACTGAGCATCAAGATTTTGGCTGTGAGGTTCAACAGTCAGAGCCTGTCCCTACACTAAATTATGAAGGTAATCTGAGAAACATCCTCAGAGCACACAAAGCCACAGGAGTCTCAGCATCCTCTGCCACCTCCTTGTCTGGATTTTGAAGCAGCTCCTGTTTGACACTGTGCTTAATCTACTGTTAATACATTCTTTCATTATAACAGTACTTTATGAATAAATTCTTCTATAAAACCTTACAATGATGCAATCCAGCCTGAAGCTCCTCTGATTTTGCTAAATTTAGGCTGGGATGCAACCTAGAATTAGTACTTAGGCAAGGTTTGAGAAACGCTGGAACTTTAAAATTAGATGGCAGAAAAGCTCCATTTGTGAGGACAATATCAAAGTCAAAACATCAGAAATGCTGAGATTGTGTTCAAACCTTGGTAAAGATTATTATTCTGTGCAAGGAATTTCTTCTTCCTTTCCACAATAGGCCCATAATTAGAACTGCCTCCTGTGCTGAGCAGCACACGGCTCAGTGCCCAGGCAGGGGTGGGCAGGGCATTGGGATTGGGTGGGTGGCAGGGATGGGTGGCAAGGCATTTGTCCTTGTCCACAGGGAAAATCCAGAGCCTTCTGGAGGCAGTGAAGATTCTGGGTGGACTCTCCGTGACCCACTGGAGAAACTTTGCTGTGCAGGGACTGTGGCAGATGCTGGGGATGGCTACACTGATGTCTCAGAGGAATGACTTGCTAGAAGGAGCTGAGCAGTCCCATTTAGAGGATGAAATCTTGGTGAGACCACTCCTGCCCTGAGGTGACTTGTGCACATTTCTCAGGCTCCTGGTACCATCTGGGCTGTGACCCTGCAGCTCTTGGCCGTGTTGGGCAGGATTCATCAGCTAGAACATCCCCCTGAACTCAGCCAGTGGCACTGCTGAGAGTGCCAGGCTTCGGGAGATGTGGACATCCAGTTCCAGCTGCTCAGTAATTGTCACAGTGCTGTGTGTGCAGGCAAATGCTCTCACAATGCCTTTGAGAATCATGGAGTCATTTAGGTGGGAAAAGAATTCTAAGACCATCAGGTCCAGCCATTGACCCAGCACTGCCAAGGCCACCACTAACCCATGTCCCCAAGTGCCACATCCACACAGCTCCTCAATTCCTCCTGGAATGGGAACTCCACCACCTCCCTGGGCAGCTGTTCCAGGGATGGATATCCCTTTCCATGAATAAATTTTCCCTAATATCCAGTGTAAACCTCCCCTGGCCCAGCTGAGAGCAGTGAGCGCCATGTCCAGTCCTTCCTTGGACACCTCCAGGGATGGGGACTCCAAACCTCCCTGGGCAGCCCCTGCCAGTGCCTGACCACCCTTCCCAGGAAGAAATCCTTCCAGATACCCAACCTGAGCCTCCCCTGGCCCAGCCTGAGGCCGTTCCCTCTCCTCCTGTCCCTGTTCCCCGGAGCAGAGCCCAACCCCCCCGGCTGTCCCCTCCTGTCAGGAGTTGTGCAGAGCCACAAGGTCCCCCTGAGCCTCCTTTTCTCCAGGCTGAGCCCCTTTCCAGCTCCCTCAGCTGCTCCTGGTGCTCCATTCCCTTCTCTGGACCCGCTCCAGCCCCTCAAGGTCTTCGTCCTTTTCCTGAGGGGCCCAAAACCACCCCAGGCCTGGCAGTGCCTCAGCAGTGCCAGCACAGGGGACGGGCACTGCCCTGGCCCTGCCGGACACCCCGGAGCTGATCCAGGCCAGCAGGAGCTCCTGTCCAGGGCTCTTGAACACATCCAGACACGGATTCTCCACATGTCCACCCTTTGGCACCAGCTGTGCCCCTCCACCCCTGCCCAGGCCCGGGCCAGACCCGGCCCAAGCCCTTTCGGCTCAGCCCTGCTCCAGGCCGGGCCAGGTTTGGAACGGGGAGCAGGAAGGCAAGAGATAAAGGGGAAATTTCTGCTGTTTCATCTGCTGAAATGAAAATGTCTAAGAGCCCTTCCTTGAAGAGCACGAGGATGAAAGGAGCAGGAGCACAGCTCCGTGTGCTTGTGCCTGTGTTTGAGAATAAAAAACGGTCGAAAAAGAAAACTCCTTTCTCCTCATTTTATCTGAGGACAGAATGCAGACGGCAGGGTTTGTATTTACCTCTCATTTGGATTCAACAAATGTGTCCTGTGAATACATTTTTAGAAACTATTTTTCTTCAGGAATACGTATTTTATTAGCTGTTATTGTTCAATTTGTGCTGGTTTCTAAAGAACTCGTGTGCCTTGTAGGGACAGGTGAAGACGAATGATTCACGACTGACTGCAAAGATGCAGGTTTGATGGAGCCTCATCAGTCAGGCATTTCACAGGTTTTTAAGCCCAGGTGAACACACTGGAGCAGTTGTGGCTTGTCTGGAAACACAGCAGGAGTAGGCACAGGGATACAGATCCAGGTTTTTCCCAAAGGAGAAAGAGATCTGACAGATCTCAGCACACATCCACGGCTTTTCAAATCCTTTAGTTGCCTTCAAGCCCCAAACCAATAGAGCTTTCCTTCCCTGCTCCTCTATTCTCCCTCCCCTCCCACCACTGTAGCTTACAGGACAAATTTAATCAGGTTGGGATTTTACTTCTTCGTTCACAGGGTCCTTTGAGTGACAACACCATTTTTTTCAACAGCAGAACAAGTTTTCCCATTAGCATCCAAAGGACAAGGCTAAATGGGGAACACAAGAGAAAAAAAAAGCCCAGAAAATGTGTTCAGGTACCTGGTGCAGCAGGGCCAGGACGTTTCAGGCTGCACAGGATCCCTGAACTCCTCCTGCAGTGATAACAACACCCTCACACTGATGCATAAGTAGATGCTCTGCAATGCATATTCCCCATACAAATATGTTTTCTGGGTGGGGATATATGTGGAAAATCTTCCATATGTGGGAAATACATCTCTCTCCCTCTGAAGATACCATTTGAGATCTCAGACCCATTTCCTTGGTGATGCTGAATGACTTACCACTGAAATCAATCTTTAACTAACAAAATTCCATTCTCTTCTCCCATTATCCACTGGAAGAAAGAAAAGCAAGTGACTAGAACAACTGAAAGGTAACAGAAAAGAAAACAACTGCTGCTCTACCTACTCCTACCTTACCACCTGGAGGCTGGAGGACCTTTCCAGGTATTTTGTGGGCACACTCCCAGAGCAGGGAGGTCACACCGTGTGCTCCAGCAGCCCCAGGGTGGGGAGGTTCCATCGAGAGGGGATGACAGGCTGTGAAGGGAGTGAAGACACGGCACAGATTGCAGCCAGCTGCCCTTCCCACACAGGGAGGCTGGGGCAGGGAAGAGCCAGGCAGGGGAAGCCAGAGGGTCACTGCTGTTTCTCCCAGCCTCTGAATTGCAAGAAAAACACTTTTTATTTCTTTTTTTCTTCCGTCTGAAATAATCACCCAAGCCTAGAGAAATACTCTAACAATAATTCATGTCCTAAATTGCTTCCCTTTCCTGGTCAGCTTACTTGGAAAGTGTCCCACAAATTGCAGCCCAGGAATGTTTTTTGGTCTCCTTTGAATTAGCTGGGTGTAAAACAGGAGAGGTTTATAGTGAATATTAGAAAGAAATTCCTCCCTGTGAGGGTGGGCAGGCCCTGGCACAGGGTGCCCAGAGAAGCTGGGGCTGCCCCTGGATCCCTGGAAGTGTCCAAGGCCAGGTTGGATGGGGCTTGGAGCAACCTGAGATAGTGGAAGGTGTCCCTGCTCATGGCAGGGGGTGGGATGAAATGAGCTTTAAGGTCCCTTCCAACCCAGAACATTCTGGTTCTTTTATGAGATGTCTTCTCATCCTTTTCTGGAGGAAAACCTAAACAAAAAGAGCATTTAGGAAACTATAAACTTGTGCAACACAAAATGTCCTACATTAAGAAAACTGCAAAAGAGTAATTTAAAAATAATAACAAGAAAGATGTGGCCTTTTGCAGAATTCAGTAATCAAGAAGTTCATCTGCTCAGCACAAACCAAATTATTTTCTTGGTAGAAATGTCTAAAGTGGTATTGGATTTAAGGAACTTGCAGAAGTAGGTACACATTTTAATTGCTAGGAAAATGAATTAAAGGCAAGCACAGTGCACTGAGCTGACTGATGAAATGGGGGTGGGAGGTGTAATTACATTATTTTATAATAGTTATATTATTTCAGAGAAGGTATGATAGAAAAACCAGTGAGTGAATGTGAAAAAGGCTGATTTTTCTGAGCAGACACTTAGTTGTGTAAGGAATGAGGAGTGTAGGGAAGGAGGAGTGTGTAAGGATGAGGAGTATGGGAGTATGTAGGGAATGAGTAGGGAATGAGGTGTGTGTGGGGAATGAGGAGTGTGTAAGCACGAGCAGTGTGTAGGGATGAGCAGTGTGTAAGCACAAGGAATGTGTAAGGATGATCAGTGTGTAAGGATGAGCAGTGTGTAAGGAATGAGCAGTGTGCAAGCACGAGGAGTGTGTAAGGGATGAGCAGTGTGTAAGAAGCAGTGTGTAAGCACGAGTAGTGTGTAAGGAATGAGCAGTGTATAGTGATGAGCAGTGTGTAAGCATGAGGAGTGTGTAGGGATGAGCAGTGTGTAAGCACGAGCAGTGTTCAGGGACGAGCAATGTGCAGGGATGAGCAGTCTGTAAGCTCGAGCAGTGTGTAAGCGCGAGCAGTGTGTAAGCATGAGCAGTGTGTAAGTACAAGCAGTTGTTAACACAAGCAGTCTGTAGGTACAAGCAGTGTATAAGCACAAGCAGTTGTAAGCACGAGCAGTGTGTAGGTACAAGCAGTGTGTAAGCACAAGCAACGTGTAAGCACGAGCAGTGTGTAAGTACAAGCAGTGTGTAATTATGAGCAGTGTGCAGGGATGAGCAGTGTGTAAGCATAAGCAGTGTGTAAGCAGCAGTGTGTCAGCACAAGCAGTGTGTAAGCATGAGCAGTGTGTAAGGATGAGCAGTGTGTAAGTACATGCAGTGTGTAAGAAGCAGTGTGTCAGCACAAGCAGTGTGTAAGCATGAGCAATGTGCAGGGATGAGCAGTGTGTAGGTACAAGCAGTGTGTAAGCACAAGCAGTGTGTAAGCAGCAGTGTGTAAGCACGAGCAGTGTGTAGGTACAAGCAGTGTGTAAGCACAAGCAGTTGTAAGCACAAGCAGTTGTAAGCATGAGCAGTGTGTAAGCACGAGCAGTGTGTAAGGATGAGCAGTGTGTAAGTACAAGCAGTTGTAAACACGAGCAGTCTGTAGGTACAAGCAGTATGTAAGCACAAGCAGTTGTAAGCACGAGCAGTGTGTAAGCACAAGCAGTGTGTAAGGATGAGCAGTGTGTAACTACGTGCAGTGTGTAAGTACAAGCAGTTGTAAGCACGAGCAGTGTTAAGCACGAGCAGTGTGTAAGTACAAGCAATGTGTAACTACGTGCAGTGTGTAAGTACAAGCAGTTGTAAGCACGAGCAGTGTGTAAGCACAAGCAGTGTGTAAGGATGAGCAGTGTGTAACTACGTGCAGTGTGTAAGTACAAGCAGTTGTAAGCACGAGCAGTGTTAAGCACGAGCAGTGTGTAAGTACAAGCAATGTGTAACTACGTGCAGTGTGTAAGTACAAGCAGTTGTAAGCACGAGCAGTGTGCAGGGCTGAAGCTGGGCAGCAGCGCTGCTGCACGGGCGCAGGAACTGGCGGTGCCCCAGCCCCATTGCCCAGTAACAGCACTGCCCTCTGCCCTGCCCTGTGGGGACCTGCTGGAGCAAACTGCCCCGTTCTTCCCACAAGCCACAAGAGCAGAATTTGGTTTTATTTGATCATCTCAGCGATCCTTCAGCCAGTTCCTGTGGGGATCCATGGGAGTTTCCTCCTGCAGTCACTGCAAACACACGGAGAATTTCTCAAGAGTGACGAGCACTCTTGAGCAGCGATGTCACAAGCTGAGAAACAGATAAATATTGTGACAGTGTCACTTCATCCACATGATGAAGACAAGAAACCTGCTCCAGGAGGAGCATTTCAGAGAATACTGCTGTGTTTTACAAAACATTTTGGTTTTAACAAAGTGCCCATCATGGGAGAAAATTTCTAATTCAAGCTTTGAAGCAGCTATACCCTGGGGGGGTTTAAAAGCCCTGTGGATGTGGCACTTGGGGGACATGGTTTAGTGGCTTGGTAGTAGTGGGGGAATGGTGTAGACTCCATGGTCTTGAAGGTCTTGTCCAACCTAAACAATTTTCAAGAATCTGAAGGCAGAAGAGCCCTGGATCTCTGTCCTGGAATCTTAGAATGCTGGAGGGAACCATAAATCCATAAATCCATAAATTATCAGGGCTTCATTAAAGCCAAGGGAAATAGGAGACTCTACAGCAGTTACAGACCTGCCCTCCCATGTTCAGCTCTTGGTGAGAGCAAGTATAAAATCTGAAACTCCTTTTCCCTGAAATCTGGGAAGAGCAAGAGAAGCAGAGGGAATTTCACTCTGAGCACCATCCTTGTGATGAGGTGCACGAGCAAAGCTCCCAGAAGTGGGGTAAGAGCAGATAACTTCTGAAATGCTCTGCACCAGCAATGGCAGCAGATCAGCTGGGGGGGCTGTCACCTGGGAACAAAGGACATCAAAGTCTGCAGGCAAAACCTGCTTTTCTTCTGTTTCCCTCAAATATGTTGGGTTTGATGCCAGCCTTGGCAGTGCCACCTATTTATAGCTGTTGGCCAATGATATAACAAGATTTGAAAATCAAATGCAGAGTATCCCAGCCCTTTGGGAACAGCTTTTCCTGCACCTTGGGCTCCTTAAACAAAGCTGACTGAGAGGATAAACTGAGCTCTGTAAAGCAGGGAGGGCAATGATGGTCTCTCATAGTCTGTCACTCACTTCTCTCCAAAAATATCTGAGAAGTCACAGGAAATCAGGAGCAACAGCCCATGGAGGGTGAGGAGGGATGCAAAGCCATCCTGGCTTCCCAAATGTCACCCTCCAGCTCCTCACCGAGTCACTGCCCATCTCCAGCCCGGTGAGATCAGGGTCTGCAGCTTTTCTTAGACATGAAATCACTCAGCAAGGATTGCTGGAGTGCCCCACAGTGTGGGCTGGGAGGTGGTCCTGAAAGATGCCCTGGCTGGCTGTTCCTTTGCATCGTGACCAAAGCCAAGCAGGAGCTCACAGGGATTGCTCATGGCTCTGCTGAGGCTGTGATTTTCCCCATGGATGCTTTCCTCCACCCATGCACAGCTCTGCCTGTCCTCAGGCTCTGTCAAAGGCCAAGCCTGCCCACACCTTGCATTTTTGTTCTCTTTGTGTCTTTTCCTCTTAGGATCTTCTATTTGTGACTCTCTGGGGTCTGGCAGGGCTTTACTGGGACCTGAGAGGGACCTATTCCCTGACATTCTCCTGGAAATGCCCAGAACAAGGCAATCTCAGTTCATTTCTCTTTCTGCCCCATTTCATTTGCAGGATGCTCCTGCTCTGGGATGGTGGCTGCTTTAAAGAGTGATTGTCACCAGTGGTGCTGCCTGTGGCAAGGAGCTGGAATCTGAGGATTTGGAAGGGCCCAAACGATCCTGGATTCCCTGATTCCCTGATTCTGTGCTCTTGGATAACTCTCCAGGTCAAGTGGCCACCTGTGTGGCCTCAAAGTGCCTCTCCAGAACCACTGACTCATTAAATGGCAGCTTTGGTGCCCACTGAACCCCAGGTTTTATACCAGTGACCCATGATCAAAACTCCCAGCTGAGGGTCCCTGCCCAGGGGATTTGGGATTTCTGGGAAATCCCACAGAAGCTTTCAGTACAGGGTTAAAAAATCCTTGTGCCAGCTCTGGCCTTTCATCCCTGATGCCAGATGGGCACAGCCAGGGTACCTGGGGGAGGGCAGAGGGGCAGGGGCAGCACAGGCAAACACACACAGGTGGTGCCAGAGCAGCTCCAGCAGGGGGAACACCAGGAGAACCCGTTTCCAGCTCCTGAGAGTGTTCCAAACACAGGGATGGGCAGCTCCTCCAGGAGAACCATCTCCAGCCTCCTGAGAGTGTTCCAAACAGGGGTTGGATGCTACTAAATCCAGAGCTGATGATACACAGAAAACACTAGAAGAGTTTCCTTCCAATCATGATTTGACACTTTTAAAACTTTTCTGAGGTTGTTTTAAGCTTCGAAAACAAAGAACTAGAACCCAGAAATCCTACAAGTTGACTGGGAATTTTGCTATCATTGCACATAAAACAAGGATGGGCAGCTCCCCCAGGAGAACCATTTCCAGCTCCTGAGAGTGTTCCAAACACAGGGATGGGCAGCTCCTCCAGGAGAACCATCTCCAGCCTCCTGAGAGTGTTCCAAAGAGGGGCTGGGCAGCTCCCCCAGCAGCAGGGGACAGGGAGGGGCTGCAGGGCTCTGGCACAAGCCCAGCACAGCCCCTGGGGGGTTCTCAGGCAGCCTCAGGGGAGAGGGGCTCCCAGCAGTGCTCTGCTCCTCCTGATCACATGTGATGGTCCCAGAAGCTCCTGACTCATTTTCTGATGTTTCCCCACCCTCGTGCCCTCAGGCCACATCCTCAGATAGGCTGAGAGATGCTTTCCTTACTTTAATTTTGCTCTGAGACCAGGCAAACCGAGGAGCCAAGGCAAGCCCTGCTGTTCCAAAGAAATGACAGAGCGAGGCTGTTTTGAAGCACAGAAGTTACGTGAGGGTTTTTCCTTGCCAGAGCAGAGTTTAATCTTCCATAAGGAAGCTGCTGAGAAATGTTTCTGGAAAGATGTAGGGGATGAAGGATTTATAAGTCACATTTTTTCTGCTTCAGCTGCTGGATGCCTCCCCACCAGCCTCTCCCTTGCTCTCCCCTGGGCCCAGCTCTCCAGCTTTACCAGGTTAGCACTGAGTTAATGTCTCTGATGTGCAGCAGCAGAGAAAAGCAGGAGTTTAACAAGACAGAGCAGGAAAAGAAATACTTTTACTACTGTTAGTGGCACTGCTGGTATAAGTGGGGATGGACAGAAGTGCTGTGCAGAGTGAGTTTAAAACCATCTTGTTCTGTGCTGGATGTATTTCAGGAGTCACCAAAGAACACAGAGAGCTCAGTGTCCAGCCAGTCAGAATGTCTCATGTGGAGTTAGATAATCCCTGCTCATTTATCCCTGTACAAGTGCAATAATTTCCAAGGATAACCCATAACCATGGCCTTGTCCTTCAGGGACACAGAGTCCCACGGTCCCTTTTTGGTTTCTTGTAGTGAATTTTCTTCCATAGGTGCAGATACTGCCCAAAAGATTGGTAGAAGGGTCTTCCTGGCAGGAACCTGAGCTGCTGTGCATCCACTGGCACGAGTGGGAGCTCTTAGAGAGCATCCACAGGACAGTGGGTTCCACTCAGCTTTGAGGCTGAATCAAAGAAACAGCAGCAGAAGCCTAAAGCCAAGGGAACTTTAAAATAAAGGAAATTAACACAAAATAAAGAAAAGAAAAATTAAAGACTCTTCTAAACCACTGCATTTTCAGAAAAAGAGGTGCAAAGCTGATCTTTTCAGCCAGTTCCAGATTTCATTGTGAATCCTCCTCTCTGAAGCCTTCTCCTCCCCTCACCATTGCTCTCTCCTCTCACCAGGCTCTTTGTATAACTTTTCCCTGTATTCCTTCCATTGTCACCCAGTTCACAGTCAAGGATATTGTTAATTTCAGATTTCCCATGCCCTGCTTTGGTCATTCACCAGAATTAACAGCGTGTTCCAGTGTGCTCCCTTCCAGCTGCCAGCTCTCCTTACTCCCTGATATAAGCTGGGGTTTCCTCCAGCAGGTTCCTTCATTCAGGGACAAAACAAGCACAGCTGCAAGGAACTCCTCATGGAGAGAGGTGACACTCTGGAAACAGATCTGGAAATTGCATTCCCATCTTTCCTTGTGCAGTATTTCCATATCCCTCTTGTGTTAAGCTATGGACTCTCCATTTTATTGGTTTGGGTTTTTTTTTCCTTTCACACATCCCACTTTTCTTTAATTGGTTATCACACTTTCCTTGGTTAATTATTCCATTTCCTTGAATAACTGAAGGAAGAGGAAACCTCACTCATTTCATGGACTGGCTGTGCAGTTAATCACATCACCATCACTCACTAATGGTGTCATCCCAAATTCCACACCCAGGTGTGTCCTGGCCCATCCTTACTGGAAAACTGCCCCTTCCTGAGACCTCAGAGCTCCTCTTTGCAGCATTCCCACCGCAAGTGCCCTGCCCAGCCTCCAGCTCAGCCTGGGGGCAGGGACACCGCTCTGTCCCCAGGAGAGGGACACAGCAGCTCAGTGACATCACTCCATCACTTCAGTAGGTCACAGCCTTGCCTTAAAGCACTTTTTGGCCCACATCCCACCTCCCCCGGGCAGGGAGCTGATCCAGCACTGGCAGCTCCGGAATGAGGGAGGCCACTCTGCTCTTCCTGGGGCTGGAGCAGGTAAAGCCCAGTGGGGGATCCAGTGCTGGCAGAAAGTAACTCCATCTGACTGCTGAGCAGCTTTGCTCTTCCCTGCCTCACTTTTCTTATCCTTAAATGCCTCCCTCTCTCCTCTCCCACACAGAGAGCATTTCCAGGAGAACCGAGCTCCCGTGGTGTTTCCTTGCAGTCAGCTTCCATAGCAGCTTGGAATTTCAACACATCCCTCAGAGAACCAGAAGGAAAAGTCACCAGGAGTGGACTTCCCTTGCTTTTTTAACTAATAATTTCTTGGTTTTTAGTTTTCAAAGCCAAGCCCTTATCACAAAAAAAAAAAAAAATTAAAAAAAAAGGCAGAGAAGATATCAAAGTTTCCATCAGATTAGTCCTGAAACCTCAGAATTTTATTATAAATAAAAAGAAATCATTTCTCTTTTCTTGAGTGTGCAGATTTAAGAGACTGAATAAACATTTTGGCTTTTAATAAAACATCCCTTTTCTAGTCTTATGGTAGCACAGAGAATTTGGAATCATAGACAAACTCAAAGCAGGCAACTTCAAGGTTGGATCAGGTGACCGAGAGCCTTGTCCGTCTGTGCTTTGAAACCCTCCTGGAATGTTCATCCCTCTTATTCATGGACAACCTGTTCTGGTGCCTCACAACTCCACAAGCTCAACAGCTTCACCCAAGGCTTTATAAAAGGTTCAGAAGCCTGCAGGGAACTAAACGAAAATGGCAGAATAAATTGCTTTACACAACCCATATGATTAAGGGAGCCTTCATCAGAATGCAGATGTAAAGAGAGGTGGAAAACCAGGTCAGGCTGGCTCTGCTTTCCCCTGTTTGTGGTCTATCAGGAAGAACTCCAAAGGGATAAATATCTGGTTATCTCACCAGTTAAAGTACTTTAAGAGTTGGTTCTCCTTTGATGTTTCATTTTCTTCTCAGCCCATGGCACCACGGCCAGTTTAAGGGGACACATCTCCATGAGAGCCTTCTGGAACCTCTCAGGTGCATCCTCCCTTTGGAAGAAGCACAGGGAATATGATGAGAGCCCAGCTTTGTGCTGAGAGGTCCCTGCCTGCCCACCCATCACCACAGGGCTTCTGCAGAGGCTCCTGCCCAAGGGATCTGCTGCAGGCTCTGCTACTGACTTGGTTTGAACAGCCAGGTCTCTGCTGAGGAAGGCAGGAGCCTCCCCTGAAATGGAAAATGCAAACCCCCTCCTCTGAATTTTTCTAATTTTCGAATTAAGGGGCTCTCAGGCAAAGATATGGGAGTAGGAATAACAGTTCTTTAATTGGAAAATTAAAAACACAAATGCAATAGTGCAAACAAAAAAACCACAACAAAACAAAACACCACAGCCAGAGTGAGAGCAGGAGCTGAGCCCTGTGTGTCAGGGTGTTGGTGGCAGTGCCATTCCATGGTGGCTCAGCCCTCCTGCAGTGCCAGGGCTGGCTCTGCTGGAGCAGGGATCCTGTCCAAGGCTGGAGTTTTCCTCTGCAGCTCCAGTGCTGCTGGAGATGGGCCTGGGCTCCCTCTGGGAATGCAGGGCAGAAGAAAGCTGCTCCTCTGGGAATGCAGTGGGAAAAGGCTGCTGGGCTGTTCCCAGGGCAGATTCTATCCAGGTAGGAATGCTTGGCTCCTCCCCTGGGCAGAGCCTCTCCCCATGGGATGATGGAATTTTCTCAGCCATGCAGGGACACTCAGTGGCCATGGACAGCAGAGATCTCCTGGAGGGAGGGTTGGCTGTGGGAGAGATAAAGAAACCTGCCCAATGAACAGCAGAGAACTGCCCAGCTCTGACAGATGGCAATGGAACACACACATCTTACAGCCCAGGACAGCTGCTCTGGGAGATCCCTGGAAAATCCACCCTGGATGCCACCATTCTGCATCCACTCCCTGGTGAAGCTCCACGCTCCAGAGCCTGTTTAGATGCTCTTATTAATGGCTTTGTTCTCTCACTTCTCAAGCTGACAGTTTATTTTCCCTCCTCCAGGTTGCTGCCATCACACCAGGGAATATTTACAGCCGTCTATAGCCCCTGGCCATGTATTTTCCAGACAGCTGGCTCATGGGATATGCACTGTCCCTGAAAGGAGAGGTAGGGAACTCCAAATAGAACTGAGGATGAGCCTCTCAGGGTACACAGGCTCCTTGTGGCTCCCTTCATTTCCTCCCAAGCTCCCCAGCATATGGAAAATTAATACCCCACATTAAAAGAGTTCAAAAGTTGTCTCTAAAAAGCACCCCACATGGTGGGGAGGGAGTTCAGGGGGAATTTCCTCATGGAAATTGTTGTTAATCAGTGGAAGGGGCTGCCCAGAGAGGTGGTGGAGTCCGTGTCCCTGGAGGTGTCCAAGCAATGACTGGACATAGCAGTCAGTGCTCTGGGCTGGGGACAAGGTGGGGATCAGGCACAGGTTGGACCGGATGGTCTGGGAGGTCTTTTCCACCCAGAATGATTCTGGGGTTCTGGGATTCTGGGAGCCAGCTCTGGTGCAGCTGTATCCCACTCTTGGGCTGTTGGGAAAGAGCTGGGAGGGTCCTGCTGTGCTCAAGCCCTTTGGTCCCAGCCTGGCCTGACCACAAGCCTGGGCTTGGCCTTGCTGATCCCAGCTTGGCTTCCCAGCTGGATCCAGGATCAGTCACCCTGAGCCTGCCTGGACATGACTGGCTGAGCCCAGCCGTGGCTGCTGGCCCCTGTCCCCTCAGCCAGGCCCTGGGGGCTGCAGCAGGACATCACTCCTGCCTCACTGTTCCCTCTCCTGCCTCGTGTTCCCCTTGACCACCCCCCTGCTTCTCCTGCCAGCTTACATCCAACTGCACTTGTTGGAAAACACAGTGCAGGAAGGCAGGGAGACGTGGGAGAGCATCTTCCTTCCTCTTGTTCTAAAACACAGCCGAGCTGTTTCTGGTTTTGCAGAACTTGTTGCTGGTATTTTCCTTCCTGTGCTTTTCCCTTAGGCACCTCTGCCTACCAAAATAAAAAAATTCCCACCATTTGATTGGAAAGGAGCCAGTTGCTGGGTGAGTCATTCCTGTGGATTCCCACTTAGGGCTGTCTGTCACTCTGCTGTTGGCCTTCTCAGACTAATTGGGATGTGCTGCTTGCAGTGCCAGGCAATCCTGGGAAAGGCCAGTTCCTCTGGGAGCTGGGACACCACACAGCTCTCCATCCTCGGGACACCTCAGCCCGCATCCCAACCTCTCTGCTGCTGCAGATAGGGAGCCTGGATGGATGCTTTGTGCAAATAGAACATTAATTTTCCTGACAGGGTAATAATAAAGCCACTAAATCAGTGGTGGGATTTTTTGCGTTACATACACTATTTAAATGACTTGTCATCCCTACAAATTGTACACTGGATAAATGACTGCTCCAGTGTTTACACATGTGACTTGCAATTGAGACTTTCTAGCCATGAAGTGGCATTAGTGAAGAAAAATGTGCTGGGCAGTGATAGTCCTGGAATAATTCACTCTTCCTGAACAGGAACTGTCTCTCCTGAAGTGCTTTAATGCTGAGATCAAAACATGACCTCCTGAGCCACTGTTTAATCTACATCAAAAGGTGAAAATTAGGGAATATTCTCCAGGATCCTGCTTCTTGTGGGTGCACGTGCTCACAAAGCTCAGAGCATGCAGCCATAAGGTGTGAGCTCCCTCTCTGCTCACCACCAAGTGCTAACCACAACCAGGGATTGCTCCAAGACAAGTTCAGCCTCTGCTTCAGTGTGGCTTGCCAAAAGCAGTATGTTCCAGGGAGAGGATTCTGGAATTAGGAGCTGCTCTCCAAGATGCTGAAGCTGTTCTGCCCCATGCCTGGTGTGTGCTTTGCTCCAGAGCGGGTCCTGGGGAAGGCCCTGCCCTGCTGGGGCTCGGCAGGGAGCACGGGCAGCACCCACCATGCAGTGATGTGTTGCTTGGGCACAGCTCAGTGTGGAGGAGCTGCAGAATCACAGGGTCAATGGAGCTGGAAAAGATCTTTGAGATCATTGAGTCCAACCTCTGACCCATCACTGCCTTGTCATCCACACCATGGCAAGTGCAGTCTTCCCTTGGGCACCTCCAGTCACAGTGAGACCACAGCACCTGCAGGAGCAGCTCGGGGCAGGCTGACACAGGGGCAGGCTGACTTACCCCACACCTTTTGGCAAGGTCAGGCCGGATTCTTTTGTTTTACCTCCCTGTGGCCAAGTCTAAATTGTGAGCTGGTCTCCCTTGCACTGGAGGACGCCCAGACATGATTTGGACACACCAAACCAGCCAGGTTTGGGGCTGATCCCACCCCATCCAGGAGGAACAGCTGGTTTTCCATAGGGACAGGTCCTTGTGGAGGACTGAAAAGGAAAATTCCCATTCCTCCCTGCCTGCTGGAGCAGCAGCTCAGCTAAGTGACAGGGGGTTGTGGATGGACTGACATTTATACCTCTTAATCTCTGCAATGCTCTCACAAAGATCGTGCCCTGAAATCTCTCCTGGTGCATGTGGAGGGCATTGGATGAAAGATTTACAGGGACAACACAAAGTTCTTTTCCACTGAGTGGCTTTTCTGTCTGTTTAGTGCCGGAGTCAAGTATTCCAGGAGGAGGTTTGAGCCTGAAAAAGAGCTGTTTCTTTCAAGCCTCCCATCTTAAGCCATAAGAGAGCAGCAAATGCAGTGAAAAGAGTGCCCTGTCCCAGGAGCACGTGTTGGTGACAAGGGCTGGAGTTCAAGTGGTTTTGGCAGGAAAGGACCGTGACCTGCAGCTGGCAGGTCCCACTCACATCCTCACAATCACTGTGATTTCCAGATCCTCCTGTGGATAACAGCAATTGCTCCATTTGAAGCTCTTAGAGCTGTCACGGGGACTGGAAGGAATCACTTCTGGGATCAGAAGCTGCATGCAAACCCTTTGCTGGCTCTGCTGAAAGGAGATTCAGAGTGTGGGGCTGGGCAGGCTGGGGAGGAGCAAGTCTGCACTGGAAATTCCTGAGAATTCAAGGCTTTGCTCCAAGAACAGCACTGGGATGCCAGGATTGGGACTAAGGTGAGCAGATCTGTGTGCCCAGGGCTAGATAGGGCAGGATGAACCCCCCCTTTTGCCCTTCCCCTCCCCATCCTTGCCACTGGAAGCAACCTGCTGCCCTTGGGACAGCCCCATGGTGGGAAGCCCCCTGGAGTTTTCTGCTCTGCTTTGCCACTTCTCTGTGTGTGGCCACGAAGCTGTCACTGTCCTTCCCTGCACCTTCAGATGCCCTCTCCCATCCCAGCCTGTGCAATGTTCACTCACTGGACAAGGAGTGCTCAGATATACAGCCCCGTGGGGAACAGTCTTGGCAGGTACATCCTTGACTGAACCCGGGCAAATCATCCCTGTGGGAATCACTTCAGGACTCTTCTCCTTGCCACTCGAACAATTCCTTTGCCAAATGCAGAAATCCTTACTCAGCTGCCCCTCTGGAGGGAGAGGCAGTGTGAAAGTGATTAATGCTGTGACTTCACTTGGGCCCTGCCCTCAGACCCTGCTGTTTTGCTGCCTGCTCAAACTTTGTCTCTATATTAAGCTGCACATCTTTGATTCCCCAGCCTTCCTGGGAAGCTTCCAAGGCTTCTTGCTCCGAGGCTCGTGCTGTGGCACTGTTCCTATTACCAGCCAGAAAAGTTTGGGAGTTCAGAACAAGGTAAAGTTACACAACCCCGATGAAAATAACACCACAGCAATGAGCTCTGCTGGCCTCGTCTCATAACAACCACTCTGCTCTCCTCCAAGAGAAAGTCTTGCTGAAGTTTGCTGCCTGCATGAGCCTGAGCCCTGGTGTTAATCCCCAGCCCTCTCCAGCCCTGGATTTCAGCTCCTTGCCATGCCTGGCAGTCCACAGTCAGGGAGAAATGATTTTTCAGTTCACCCACTGTGCTCAAGGTCCCTGGAAAGGTCTGACTGGGAGATGAGCCTTTGCTCCTTCCTGTGACTGTGTCCCTTCCAAAGTGGGCTGTGGAGTGGTGCCAGTGACAAACCCTGCTCTGGAGTGGCCATGCAGCACAACAGGGACAGGCTGGGTCCAAGGGGGGCACTTTGCTCCCAGTAAACCACAAGGAAGCTACTTCAGTACCAAAACACCACAAGTGAAAGAAACAGATTTATCACAAAACTAATGCTGCCTCTGCCAGGAGCACCCTCTGTGTTGGGCAAGAGATCACAGAATGTCCTGAGCTGGGAGGGACCCCAGGATCAGCCAGCCCAGCCCCTGGCCCTGCACAGACTCCCCAACAACCCCACCCTGTCCATCCCTGGCAGCGCTGTCCCAACGCTCCTGGAGCTCTGGCAGCCTCAGGGCTGTGCCCATTCCCTGGGGAGCCTGGCCAGTGCCAGCACCTCTGGGGAAGAGCCTTTCCCTGATCTCCAGCCTGAGCCTGCCCTGCCACAGCTCCAGCTGTTTCTGTCCCTTTGACTGCCTCATTTTCTTTTTTTTTTCCCTTTCTCCTTGTTTCTTCTTCTCTTGTGTGCAGCTGTTTCCCTTGAACAAACCCTGCACATCTCGTGCTTTCCAAAGCCCCAGCTCAGTACTGGGCTGGGATTTCTGAGCCCTCCCTGCCGTGCCAGTTGCTCCCTGAGCACACACCAGCACATTCCTGGGGCGGCAGGATGAGCCGGGCTGTTCCTTACTGAGCATCGTGTTACAGGCATTTGCAAAGGGCCACTGGCACCTCAGCTGTCGCTGGCTTAAAATAAGCAGAGTTGCTGGGTCTGGTGGCTCTGCACCTCGTTGTGACAGTGTGTGTTAAAGACAAGGTCCCAACAAGGTTTTGATTCTGCTCTCAGCAAGATGCTGCAGAAGAGCTAAGCTTAGACGTCATTTAATCACAGCTTTATAGACCTCTTAAAGCACCATGAAAGAAATATGTTCCTCAGCCCAGGCAGTGGGTTTTATTATGCTCATCCAACAGCATAACCTCAGTTTAACTCTAGGTTAATGAAACTTAGGGTAGCACTGAAAGAATAAAAAGTGCCGAGGAGCAACGTGAATCCTAAATCTACATTTTTCAGTGGTACAACCTTAGATTTGACCTCGGGAACAGACTTGCAAAAGCGAAAGCCATCTGAACTAAAAGTTTCACTGGAGACTCCAAAATCAGGCTGAATGCTGTGGGGGTTCTTGGGCATGGACTTGTCTTCAATCTGTGATGAAGGGTTCCCAATGAGGCGTGTGTTCCCTCTCTTTACATCACAGTGGTGGGAAACAACTGCCTGCCAGGCTGGGAGCAGCTTTCTGGGGCACCACTTCAAAAAAATGCACTCACTCCTTCCCCAGTAAAATAGGCTGGAAAGCCTTTCCATGAGAAATGCTTCCATGAGCACTTTTTAAATGAGCAAAGCTCGTGGGAGCCATAAATTGCTGCAGCAGTGCAGAAAGGGCTGGGAGAAACCTGCCTGGTCTTGCCCAGCCAGGGGTGATCTGAAGGCTTTTGGGGTGATCTAAAGGTGGGAAAGCACACGGCTTCAGATCCTCCCTGTGGCTCTCCCAGCACTGCCCCTGCTCAGGAACAGCACCTGGAGCCCTGTGCCAGAATTCCCAGAGCTGCTGAGCTCCCAGCAGGAGAGCAGAGGCACACAGCAAAGGGAGAGCAGCCCCTGCCCTCTTGCTGAGCCCTGAGACACGGGGTGTCCCCAGGTTGTCCCTCTTCTGACAGGTCACACCATGGTTTGGGTCGGGAGGGACCTCAACTAGTTCAAGGACAGGGATGCCACCACTGGGTCAGGTGGCTCCAGTGCCCATCCAAACTGGCCTCCCTAATTTCTGCCCACCCCCTGTAAAGCCTCACACCTCTCCATCCCAGCCCTTCCCTCTTCCTCCTCTCAGAGACTCAAACCTCCAGAGCCCTGAGCTACCCCTTGCTCCAGTCCCACATAATCCTAATGAGGAACCCCAAATTTAATTATCCAAACCTCCTCAGATCGATCCCAGAGCTCCCACTGTTCCCAAATCTGTGTGTGACCCAGTGGAAGCCCAGCCCCAGCCCAGCTCCACAGCTGCCCTGTCCCGCTGGGAGCAGGACTCCATGCTGTGCCTGGGCCATGGGCACGGCCTGTGTGAGAAGGGGACTTGGTCTGTGACCCACTTGGCTTGCAGCTGATGTCCCCAGCCCCGTGGCTGGCTGGGAACGAGGGTCACTTGGCTGACATTCCCATTGCCCAGCCCATCCCTGGGTTCAGCCACACTCCTCAGGCTGGGCAGGAGGCGAGGGGAGAGGCTGGGCTGTGCTTTCCTGCAGGAGATGAGACTGGGGACACACAGGAGCTCCTGCCCTCCCAGGTCCTGCAGAGGTGCAGACAGCCCCAGCTGAGCCCTGGCAGAGCTGCCATGGGGCAGGAGAGGAGCCAGCTCTGACATGAGACATGCTGGGCTGGGCTCTGCCCAAGGAGGGAAAAGCCTTCAGCAGAGCAGGGAACGCCTGCAGGAACCCTTTCTGCTGAAGCCAGGCTGATATTCCTGGAGAGGAAAAGGCTCTGGGGGACTCCACTGAGGCCTTCCAGTACTTGTAGGGGACTTAAAAAGAGAGAGAGCCACTTTGTGCATGGGCTGGTAGGGGACAAGGAGGAACGAAAAGAGGAGAGAGTCAGCTTGGATATTAGGAAGAAATTCTTCTCTGGGAGGGTGGGCAGGCCCTGGCACAGGGTGCCCAGAGCAGCTGTGGCTGCCCCTGGATCCCTGTAAGTGTCCAAGGCCAGGCTGGACAGGGCTTGGAGCAGCCTGGGATAGTGGAAGGTGTCCCTGCCATGGCAGGGGTGGAATGAGCTGAGTTTGAAGGTCCATCCAACCCAAACCATCCTGGAATTCTGTGATTCCACAATAATATCCCTGTTATTTCACCACCAGTGCAACTCCTGCATTCAGGCTAACCTTGCCTGCCTTTGGGTGGTTTTATTTTTGCAGTGGATAAATATGAGCCATGCAAGCCCTTCTGTTCTGTATTCCCACCCATGAGCAGCACAGAATTTGGAAGGTTGGTGCTTGCCACAGCTGAGTTCCTGTATCTGCGGGGGGCTCACGGGTTCTGTTTGCCTTGAACCTCCAGGATGCCAACCCAAATCAGGGCTCTGCTGTGCTCCCAGCCAGGAACAAACCCTGTCATGCAGAGTTTGCAGCCAATACAGGAGAGGCAGTGCATTTCCCACGTTACAGACTAGAAACAGAGACCTAAGGAGCCTATTTAAAGTACATTTAAGCTCCAGGAAAGATTCTCCTTGACTTCCCCAGGTTTTGGATCCCGCTCAGGGAAATTAAACAAGTTGCCAAAATTCACACAGTGAGTCTGTAGAAAAGGCAGAACCCAAAAGCTGGATTTGCCAAGCCCCAGCATTCGTGCTCCATCCAGCCCGATGCTGGAGGTGCTGGAATGGCAACAACAATCTGCTCAAGTGTGAAATCCTCTCTGCCAGCCTGGCAGTGCTCTCAGTTCCCTGACCTGCTCCATTGCTCACATCCAGGATTTTCCTTGAGCAGGCGGGGATTGCAGAGCAGAGCCAGCACTGAATTACCAGGTCCATGGTAATTCACTGGCTGCAGGGAAAAGGGAAAGGGGCTCTTATTCACTGTCCTAGGCTGGAAATGGGGCTGTGTATCCTACCCCCATCTGTCAGAGCTGGGCAGTTCTCTGCTGTTCATTGGGCAGGTTTCTTTATCTCTCCCACAACCAACCCTCCCTCCAGGAGATCTCTGCTGTCCATGGCCACTGAGTGTCCCTGCATGGCTGAGAAAATTCCATCATCCCATGGGGAGAGGCTCTGCCCAGGGGAGGAGCCAAGCATTCCTACCTGGATAGAATCTGCCCTGGGAACAGCCCAGCAGCCTTTTCCCACTGCATTCCCAGAGGAGCAGCTTTCTTCTGCCCTGCATTCCCAGAGGGAGCCCAGGCCCATCTCCAGCAGCACTGGAGCTGCAGAGGAAAACTCCAGCCTTGGCCAGGATCCCTGCTCCAGCAGAGCCAGCCCTGGCACTGCAGGAGGGCTGAGCCACCATGGAATGGCACTGCCACCAACACCCTGACCCACAGGGCTCAGCTCCTGCTCTCACTCTGGCTGTGGGTTGGGTTTTTTTTGTACTCTTGCATTTGTATTTTTAGTTTCCTAATAAAGAACTGTTATTCCTACTCCCATATCTTTGCCTGAGAGCCCCTTAATTTCAAAATTATAATAATTTGGAGGGAGGGGGTTTCCATTTTCCATTTCAGGGGAGGCTCCTGCCTTCCTTTGCAGACACCTGGCTGTTCAAACCCAGACATTCAGGGACTGAGATTCCATGGTGCCCCAAGAAGGCGGCTTTGAGCAGCTCAGGCTCCACATTCCAGGCTGTGAGTTCTCTGATGGATTTGCCTCCCTGCAGGATCCATCCCAGGGATGTTTGCTTTGCTGCAAGCCAAGCACAAGTCCTGAGGGTCAGCCTGTTCCAGGGACCCTGTCCCTCAGTGTGAGAGGATGAGGTGGTGGACACTGCCCAGACAATGTACTCCTTTCACTCCACCAATTAAATCCTGAGGTTTCCCCCCTCTTTCATCCACAAGTGAGTCTGGCATTGTTTTATTTGTTTGTTAAGCTGCACGTTCCAGCTAAGGGCCTTTTCCTAAAGAAAAACAGTTACTGCCTTGGACAATGGATTATTTGGAATCCCTTCATCTATCAATAAAGTGCAGCCTTCTCTGCAGGGAAATGCAGCAGCAATTTAACAGCAGGGGCCAGGAATGGAGACAACTGCAAGGAATGAACAACTGCACCAAGGAAAACTGCAAAGAAAACTGAAGTTACCTAGGCACAAACAGACATTTGATTTTGGCTAAGGTCTAACAGGGAATTGTTAGAACAGCCTCACTAAAGCTCTTCTGACTAAGTGCCCTTTCGTTTTGGATCTGATAAAAGCATCTTCTGGAGAGAAGGTGAGATGGTGAATCTATTTGAAGCAACCAATTTGAAAATGGAGTATTCTGAGGGGATTTATTTAAAGATCTTGCCACTGCTCTGAGTTCTGAAGCTCTATTTTTATGCCTTTGTTTTCATTTGAAAGAGAACACATTATTCCAACTGCCCTATGACTAGCAAAGATGATTATGAACAAGAAAAGAAATGTGCATTTCCTTCTTCTGCTAGCCAAGGAATTTGCATGTTAAAATAATGGATGTGAATTTAACAAAGCAGAAAGCCCAGACATCTGTGGTGGCACCATCCCCCAGCTCTTTGCTTTGTGTGGGGGATGCAGGAGATCAACTGGAGCCCTCGAGAAAGGGCACAGATTTGGGGAGAGTATGTTGAGATTGGAAGCAAGAAAAGGTCCAGGATCCCAGCCCTGCTGCATTATGGTGCCTGATGCCTCAGGTTTCAGCTGTTATATTTTTCAGGTTCTGTGCTGCTTTAGTCTGCACTTCTGAGCTTCATATCAGGGGACGGTGAGCTCTCTGCACAGAGCAGGGAGACAAAACAATTCCTTCTCCAGCTGGGGACCAAGGACAAATGATCCAAATCTCAGCCCAAGAGCACAAACAACGTGGGCTGGAGAGAGAAACACAAGCAGGATGGGACTGCATGGGCTGGAGCTGGAATTGGACAATGAACTCCAAGGTGCAAATGGAGCAGAACTGATCCCAGTGACAGAGCCCGTGCCCGGGCTGCATTTTGTGCCCATTTTGGTTCCTCTTGGGTGCAGCCCTGGCTGGGCTCTTGTGCTGCCCAGGGTGGATCCATGGAGGAAATCCTTTTAATAAATCCCTGCTTTATTCTTTAGCTCTGTCCAGTCTCTGTTCTAGGTCAGCCTGCCCAAGGCATCATGGCAGTGCCTCAGTCCTGGTTTTACAAAGATCTGGGACACTCATGGATTTCCTCCCCTGCTCAGAGGGCTGTCAATGCTTTGGTTTGGTTGGGACTGCCCAGGGGAGAGCCCTCTTTAAGAGATAGCTTTAAAATCTGTCATTTGATGGTACAGAGGTGTTATTTCTACAGCCCAATGGTATATTACAAATCACAAATTGTACTTGGACATTTCATTCCTTGGCTGTGTGGCCCACAGGAACCTGGTGGATGTGATGAGCAGCAGGTGTCACTGAGCAGTGCAAGGACCCTCAGCCCTGCCAGGACCTGCCTGGTGCCCACCCATGCCCAGAACAGCTCACACCAGCCTGGCAGAGATTCACACAGCACTGATGGCAAAGATTTTTTTTTTTCCTCCTCCTACACAGAGAAAGAACAAACCCATGAATTTACCTCAGGGAAGGAATGAGCAGCAGGTTAATCAGAGTCCCAAGGGAGCAGTGAAATGGAGAGCAAATACTTGTCTTTGCTGTTTTCCAACACTGGAACAAGTCATGAAAACCCCAGTGAAATACTGAGTGCTGAACTCTGGAGGAGAATATCCTGTCTCAAATTACAGCAGCTCCATGGGAGTCTCAAACTCAGGATGTCCAAGGTTTTGAACTTAAAACAAAACTTGATACTTTAATGAAATATGAATTCAGCTCTAGAGAGATTTTTTTAATGAATATTAAATCTTGTTTACAAGATGCAAACAGACCTCAGCCAGTAAAATGGAAGGCTGAGAACTCCATGATTTTGGTCAGACTTTCTTCTCCTGCATAAGAAAAACAACAGAATTGAGGGAACCTTGGGAGTTCTTTTGCCATTTCTGGCAAATCCAGGGAAGAGGTAGATGAGGTGATAACACATGAAACTGCTGAGCAGAGCCAATTTTGAACCAGGGTGCAGCACCACAGTTTTGAGGCTGCTTGATGTCATCACAAGATCTCTTTAAAGGTTGTTAGATTTGTTTCACAGGGAGTGAATTGTTCTAATAAAGCATCTCAGTGAAGAACTGAGAATATCTCAATGAGGAATCAATAGCCAGTAATGTGTGTCAGTGTGAGCTTGTCACCAACAGAGGCAAGCAAAAGGAAGAAATAATGGGAAGAAATAATATTCTCACCAAACATGCAACTTTGGAGTAATCAAACCTATGTGCACCTCCATTGCATCAGCAACTGGTCCTGGAAGAAAAAGCAAAAGGGGATGGATGGGTTAGTGATGGATTTCAAGTCTTTCTAGATTAAACATTTTGATTTTCTCTAAAGTGGATCAAAAAACGTTCTAACATTTGACAGACAGCGTCAGGATAAAAGCTCTGTATCTGCTCCAGTTTGGGACGTGTGCTGTCAGTGGGAGAAGGGAAGGACACATCCTGTTTGTCTCCTGCTGAAATACTCCAGGATTGGGCCACCAGGATCTCCACAGAAATAGGGATAAAGGAGGGGTTGGGGAGGGTCTTCAGAAGAGTTGAACACTTAGAATCAGTGGATCGTGGAATGCTTTGGGTTGGAAAGGGTTTTAAAGCTCATCCTATTCCACCTCCACTATCCCAGGCTGCTCCAAGCCCCATCCAACCTGGCCTGGCTCTTATTCCCAATGTTTCCTTGGAGAGAGGATCATCTCTGGGCAGGGGAGTGCTTGTAGGCACCCAGAGAACAGCTGGGCAGGTTTTTATTTACGGAAATGCTTAGAAAAAGCAGAATTCACAGAATTCACAGAATCACTGGGTTGGAAGACACCTTCAAGATCATCAAGTCCAATCCAGCCCCAACACCTCAACTAAACCCTGGCACCCAGTGCCACATCCAGGCTTTGTTTAAACACATCCAGGGATGGGGACTCCACC
>VWZV01002440.1:71126-89604 GCA_013397155.1 Irena cyanogastra
GGAAGGAAGGAAGGAAGGAAGGAAGGAAGGAAGGAAGGAAGGAAGGAAGGAAGGAAGGAAGGAAGGAAGGAAGGGCCCAAATCTCAGCCATGCTCTCCTGATTCAATGCTGAAACCAGAGCAGTGTGGATGTAAAACTCAAGCCACACTGAGGTTCAGTTTTCCATCTTATCCTGCTGCTTCTTCCTTCCCCAAACAACCCAGCTGTGAATTTAGACACCCTAAGCTCCCTTTGCTGGGCACACACAAGCCCTGAATCCCACTGACTCCTCTTGTCTCACTGTGATTTCTGTATTCACTGACATCACAATTAGGGGAACAAAACCTTTTCAATCTCAGCTGGTGGCAGGAGCTGTGAAGAGACAAAACCTCCCTGAGCCTTTCCACAGCAGAGTCTGCTCCTCAGACACCACAACTCTTTTCAAAACCTTCTGCTAAAGCTTCTGGGGTCAGTGACATGTTGAAAATAGGGTCAGCTGCCACAGATGCAAAGTCCTGGCACTGCCTCCAGACATTTCCCACCCTTACCCCAACAGAAAACATTCCAGGCAAGCTTTCAAACAGCCTGCTTGAGTAAAACTCAATGACCCTACTGGCTTTCAGCCTGCTCACTTTGTTCCTGGCTGTGTGGCACAGCTCAGCACCTTGATGAAGAGGCATCATCTGAGCCCAGCAGGCTAAGAGCTAATTGAGGAGAGACTTTACATATATAGATATAGATATATGTGGATATATATTTATATGAGCACCCAGGCAAAGGAAAGGATCCCACACAGCATCTGCCTACCCACAGTGTCCAGAAATCGTAAACAAATCGGACCAAAAAAAAAGAGCAATGGAGAACTTGCAAGTAAAAAATCAAATGCAACCAAGACTACTAGAAAGTCCTTTTCAAGGGAGAGAAAATGAGGAGGAAAAGCTGGAATTCATATTTAATCCCATTTCTGCAGGATGGGACATTGAAAGAGAAGATCAGGTTCTGTGCAGAGATGAACAGGGCCAAGGACATTCCCACAAAGATTCCATACCTGCAGCCCAGGTTTATTTTGGTCTCTCCTGCTGTGGGAAATGAATCTGTAGAGAATTTTTAAAGTTTGACAGAAGGTTTACATAGAATGTATTTGTATGCAAACTTTGAGATAAGAAATGTTGATACTACATACTTTGGGGGAACAGAACTGTGAAAGATGCATTGCAGTGGGACCCACGAGGGGCAGTTTTAGGTGATTGGCTTTAAGGCATCCACAGCATGGGGTGGCTAAAGCTGACAGGCCAAGAAACACTCAGAGTGTTTTGTAATTAGGAAATAGTTGGCTTCTGATTGTGATGGTGTGAATTATAGCATCTGTATTGTCTCACCCTGCTCATGAGACTGAAAATGGAATAAAAGTTTTTAAAACGCCTGTTGAGGATTCAGAACCTGAGGAAGAATCCCACCCAAGACTGTGGGAGGAGTCTTCTCACCCCGAGTGAGAAGAGCTCTCACCCCTATCCCCCAAGGTTAGTTACTAGAAAGTTCTCTGTTCTTCGTGTTATCATTGGTCACATTTTGGTGCAGAGTTTTTAATATTTGTAATTGTTTATTTCTATTGGACCCTTCCCCCTGATCCCCACCCTAACTCCTCCCCAGACCCAAGGACATAAATACCCTTGTTACACCCTGGACCTGGGCTTTTTCCTTGGTATCTCCCACGTCCTGTGCACGCCTTTCTAGTTTGTTGTTTTCTTAGTTAATAAAGTTCTGTTTCTGGAGCACCAAGGCTGAAAGTATCTCTCTCTCAACATCGAAGTCGCCAGGGGGCTGGTCCCATGGAAACCTTTTTTGGGCTGCTATCCAGGGAGAGCCCGAAGGAGCAAAAGGTTTCAAACGCCTCTCAGCTGCCCCATCTCTGGGTCAGGAAAGGGCCTAATCCCACACCCTGCAGCAGGGGCACAGCTGGCAGCGTGTGCCAGCACAGTCCGTGAAAGGCTTTCCTCGGAAACTTCACAGAACTGGAACTGGCCTGTTCTTGCTCCAGCCCAGAAGGGAAGGCTGGATGCTGAGAAATCCCTGGGGAGCCAGCAGTGCCTGGGACAGCTCCATGGATCCCATTCCAAGTGAGGCTCAGCCTGGCAGCTCCCTCATCCCCTCCTGTGCCACAAAGAGCCTGGCTGGCCCCAGGCAGGGACAGGAACAGCCCAGAACAGGAGCAGGAGCAGCAGAGAGGGGCCCTGCAAGGGGAGCAGGGCTGGCGGTGAGGCAGCCATGGGGCACACCCAGCGAGCAGTGGCCAAGGCTGGGCAGGGCTCTGCAGCTGGGTTTGTGTGCCTGGCACAGCCCTGGCACAGCCAGGCAGATCCATGCTGGGACAATCCCTGTGCCACCCATCCCCTGCCCTGTATGGAGTAAAGTGCAGAAACTTTTGAGAAAACCCAATCCATGGATGTATCACAGAATCCCAGGATGGTTTGGGCTGGAAGGGACCTTAAATCTCATCTCATTCCACCCCTGCCATGGCAGGGACACCTTCCACTGTCCCAGGCTGCTCCAAACCCCAGTGTCCAGCCTGGCCTTGGGCACTGCCAGGGATCCAGGGGCAGCCACAGCTGCTCTGGGCACCCTGTGCCAGGGCCCACCCTCCCAGGGAACAATTTCTTCCAATATCCCATCCATCCCTGCCCTCTGGCAGTGGAAGCCATTCCCTGTGTCCTGTCTCTCCATCCTTTGTCCCCAGTCCCTTTCCAGCTCTCCTGGAGCCCCTTCAGGCCCTGTCAGGGGCTCTTGAGCTCTCCTGGAGCCTTTTGTTCTCCTGGCTGGACACCCCCAGCTCTCCCAGTCTTTCCTCAGTGGTTCCTGCTCTGGGCACTCGGGTCATGGCAGCGGTAGGGACAGAAGCAAACTCCTCCAGGTTGGGAAGGGACCCCAGGAGCACGACTTGAGGACAGCCTGTCCTGATCTTGGCACGTAGGAGCAAGCTGTGAGTCCATCCAGCAGGCACAGCACAGACACAATTGTTCACAGCCTTTATGGCCCAGAGGAGCACCAACAAATGCAGCAGCTTTTATCAGGGAAAGGTTCTTCCCCAGAGGTGCTGGCACTGCCCAGGCTCCCCAGGGAATGGGCACGGCCCCGAGGCTGCCAGAGCTCCAGGAGCGTTGGGACAGCGCTGCCAGGGATGGACAGGGTGGGGTTGTTGGGGTGTCTGTGCAGGGCCAGGGGCTGGGCTGGCTGATCCTGGGGTCCCTCCCAGCTCAGGACATTCCAGGATTCTCTGACTACCCCATGCCAATGCTGTCCCACACCCAAGTGACACATGGGTGATCCCTGTGCTCTCCCTTCAGTCCTGAACCCCTGCACCTACAGAGGACACCTGCAAACCCTTCCCAGCACGTGGGGACCTGTTTTGTTCCTCACAGACCCAGCAGGAGGCTGGTGCTGAACCAGCAGCTCCCCTTGGATTGAAATCTTCTGATGAGGAAGGTGCTCTCCTGCAGCTGCCAGTCAGGCTCCTCGCTGTGGTTTAAAACACGAAATAAAGGAATCCACAGAAATGTCAGGCAGCAGCCTCTCAGCCTCCCTGCTGTAAAAGAGTGAGTTTAAAACAATAAGAAGCAATAATAAAGCCCTGTCATCTCTGGAGTTCTCTCCCTTGTGTAAGGCTGAATGTGATCAGAACTCACAGAGAGGAAAATCCAGTCAGGGACAGCACAGCCTTACCAGCAGCCTTTGGTGGCTTTATCACAAAGGGACCTTTCAGCAGCCTTTTATAGAGGGGCAGAGGGCAGAGAGCCCCCCTGCATCCCTGGGCCTTTGGGGACATCACTCGAGCCCGGAGCATCCTCCCAAAACCCATGTCAGGTAATTCCAGAGGAACTGCCAGTGTCTGGGTGAGCTAAAACTGCTGAAACTGCCAGGAGTGGAGATGAGGCTGCACAAGGTTTACAAATAGCCACACTCATTACCAGCCACTGGGACAGCACATCAAGTTCACCAGCTCCATATTTCACCATTTGTACCAATACAGGCCTGGCAGAAACACCTTTTCTTTGCTTTCATTCCCATTTAATGAGATGGAAGTCCAGCAGCAAGGCCTCGGGGCCCAATCCTGTGCTGGACAAAAGAGCACAGGGTGTTTTGCAGGATTGCTGAGCCATCTGTGCTTTGGACATTTATTCCTTCAGACCCAAGCTCTCCTTGCTTAGCCTGGAAGGGAATCAAGGTATTGGGAGCAGAGTTGAGCTATCACAAGCACTTCAAGGGCTCTGCATTCAGCACATTAATCAGGAATTCAAACCCCTAAATATCCTCAAATCGTTCGAATTATCAGAATGTTTAGATCAAACATCAAAACAGGCAGTGGAGACAATTTAACTTTTCACGCTTCATTTCAAAGCGCTGGGTTTTTCGAACTGATAAAATTTGACCATTAGAAATTCCAGCTTTGTGCAGTACAGCAGCAAAGCATGCCAATTAAAAGATGAAAAAAAAAGAGGGGGGTTGTCATTTTTTTCTGAAGATGTCAGAGTGGCAGCTTTCTGAGGAGAAGATGATCTGAAGCAAAAATATTGTCAGAGCAGCAATGTGGCCAAGCTTCAGCAGAACAGCCTTTGGCTATGGAAGCAGCAGAGCTCCTGGGCAGCCCTGCTTTGGGAACTTTGGGGTTTCAGAGAAGTTCAGCTCCAGCCCAGAGCTCTGCAAGGCCACGGATCTGACTGACAGATCAGCTTCTCTTTTGAAGTGAATGTCAACATTTCCTGACTCAAGGTAGACGTTTACAAGCACGAACTTCAAATTCACCATTCAGCCCCAGGAGAAAAGGCTGCAAATAGAGCATGGAGTTACAGCTGCTCATCAGTGCTTGGTGGAAGTGGCATCTTTCACAGGAATGCCCCAGCTCTCCTGCCTTCAGTGGCAGATTCAGCCTTCAGTTCAATTCTTTCTGAGGAAGAAAATCCAGATCAGCAGAACAAGACAGCACTGCCTGCAGTGACAGATGCCTGCACAAGGCCAAGGAAAGCCTGAAAACTGGTGAGGTTTGGCCACACGTGACAATGGTGCAGGGACAGAGGAAGGCAGTGGCTGAAAACAGAGGGAAATACCAGCTTAAAAATTGCTGAGGTTTGCAGCACCACACCTGAAGCTGGAATAGAAAGAAGCACTGCTTGCTCCTGGAGTCATTTGAAAGTAGGAAGCTGTCAGAGCAAGGAAACATCTCTTTCCCTGGCCTTATCTAGCACTGATTGGGCTGTAGCAAAAGGGGAAACATTTTCTTCCCCAATTGTACACATGTCCCATGATTTATATTCTTTCCAGTGTTTTTATGAGCTTCTTTAGCACATCATCCAGTGTAATAACAGCATGGTAATTGTGTTGGCTGCATGTCCTGGCACTTAATTATAATCCTGTCATTGTCATTTCCCAGCTTGTCTAACAGAATAACCTTGCCACGTGGCTGACATCCAATTAAGGGAGAGCGGGGAGAAGGAGAGGGAAAATACACAAATATGATATCAATATAAAAGACAGTTGCTTGATGGCTTTGTGATAATGTCCTTGAGTTACAACTCAGTGCCCACCTTCACCTGCAGGCTTCTCCCATGGGACTCTGTGCACAAGCACCTCCTGCACTTCAACATTTTCTTTAGATGCCTCTTCTTCCTTTCCTTCTGGACCAGCACAAGCTCCAGCCTAACTCTGGCAAATATTTGCTGTCCTCACGTGAATGGAGATTTCTCCCTTCCCTGGGTACAGCCCCAACCTTGAAATCACTGCCTGAAAACAGCCAGTGGAAGACACAGAGGGAGGAGATGGGTGGAGAATGAAGTGACACCTCGGAGAATGTCACAGTGAGGGTGGCCAAGACAAACCTCTCTGGTTCCCTGACTTCAGGGCGAGGGTGGTGGAAATGAGAAGGAGCAGGTTCCATGGAGTTGCCCAAAAAGAACTTTAATAACAGGGTGAAAATAATAATCATAAAGAAGTCGAGCACAGTACAAGGGGCAGGATCCAAAGACCTGAAACAAAGAGGAAGCAACAACATTTACACTTGGGGGTAGAACATTCTAGAAAAATAACCACATAGGGGAAACAAGTAAGCAATAGGAGAGAAGAACTTGGACAACTTAGCATAACAACACCAAAGGCTTATGGGGGAACTCTCAGGCTCACCCTCAGTTAAACAAATGATTCCCAGGGCTGGAAGCTCACACCTGGCTCTTTTGGGGTGAAATCTGGCTGACTCTGAGTCACAGCTGGGCCAATTCCTACAGGAGGAGTTTAAAACTGAGGCAGCAATGAGTTAATCCTTAATCCTCTGCATTTTCTAGCCAGGGTTCTGTTCCTTGTCTCCACTCCTGCTCCTGCTGGCTAGCACAGCTGATGGGGCTGGCACCCTCCTCCAGTGCATCCTTACTCACCAGCTCCCACCCAAAATCCAACTGAGAAAATCTGGCAAATCTCAGCTACCACCTCCAGGATGCTCAGTGTGTTCCAAAGCTCAAATCACTCCTCAAGGCAGCGTGTCTTCATCAAAGCACCAACACACGGGACTAAACTCACCTTGTCCATCCAGTGTGTCCCCTCCTGCACAGGGGTTTTAAGGGAATTTGCTCTGGGATCACTCACACTGGCAAGTTCCAATTAATGGTGCAAGGACCACGCTGCTACAGCCAGTCCTGTGTAGTTCCAGCTCACACAGGGGCTCCTACAGCAGCTCACACACTGCTGGTAAAGAACTCATTTGTGCTTCCCATGCAGCTCCACAGAGCCAGGGTGTGCTCCCTAGCACAGATGGATGCAATTTTTTTATCATCATAGCCAGGTATTAGAAGTTCCTCATTAAATGATCATTATCTGATCCCACAGCTCAGCCTCACAGCAACTGAGGAGACACTGCAGCTGCTTCCCAGCTGTAGGAATTCCAGCCCTGGAAACTTCAGTGAGTGCAAGATTGTTGTGTACTCACTGCCCTGCTCTGCAGTGATTATTTATGTAACCAGGATTAATAGGCAAAAAAGATAGAGTTATTGACAAATAACACACCAGTGAAACAACAACCTGCAGTGCTGTAAGGTTTCAGAATTCCTCACTGCTGAGAGGTCCCTACGCAGAAGTTTGCCCTGAGAAATTTCTGAAGCTTCCCAGGAGGAAATATCCTGTCCCACCCTTCTGTCCTGTATTAACAAGAGGTGTGAGCAATGAGGTTTTCGTGGGCTCCTCTTGCTCTTGCCTTGTCCCTGCCAGCTGCCAGCAGGGCTGTGCCCAGGGTAAGAGCCAGAGCAATGTGACTCTGCAGTCATGGCTCAAACATTCCTCAAGCTCTTGTGGCTGTGTTTATTCTTCCCTGACTGATTAAGAAGAAAACCGTGGAAATCAAAGGAAAGCAGGAGCTGGAGTGAGAAGTGTGGGGTTTGGGGAGGCTCACTCAGAGTGCCCATCACAGTTGGCACATGGAGTCTCTGCAGGTGGGAGCAGGAGCAAAGAAATGTCCTTTTTCCTTCTTCCCAGGGGTGGTCATGGCTTTACTGTGAGTTTTGGAGCCTGAGAAGTCCCGCAGCCTGCAGAGCAGGTGGGCTGAGAGGGAAACTCCATGCAGGGAGGTTTTAGTTAGTGGAGAGTGGCAGAGAAGAAAGGCTGTTCCCCCTCCCATCCAGAAAATCTCACGAGGATAAAATCACTGAATTGAAGCTGGACTTACAAGAGACTTGAGGTGACAGCAGCAGGATTTGTGGAAGAAAGGCAGCCTGCAGCTGGCTCTGTCAGGGATTTACACCTGCTTGTACTCGTGGGGGGTTACCATGGGATGCTTTGGGGCCCTGCTGTGCTGCTGAGGCACCTCTGGCTGGCCCAGTCCCTCCCCTACAGGCAGCCTGTGCTCCTGATTCCACATCCAGCAGCTGCAGCAGCAGCTCCACGAGAGACCAGCCCGTGCTGGAGCAGTCCTGCATCCCAGGGAGCCTGCAAAAGCTCACCAGGAATTGTTTCCTCTGCGTTCTTGTTTTTGTTTAAAAGGCAGTCTGGTGAAGTGCTGCTTTAATGTAAATTTTCCTACAACTTGCATTTAAATTGATTTATGAGCACACACACCGAGGGCTGCACCATCTTAACCAAGGCAATTAAAAGCCTGATGTTAGCTTAATTGGTTTGAGGTTTGCTACCAGCAAAGCTGAGCTGCATGTCCAGGGGCACAGCAGCCTGCATTTCCTGGGCTTCCAAAGGCACAGCTCATGCTGCTGTCCTTGGTTGCACATCACAGCAAATCGACCCCAGCAGGGCACCTCCGTGGGAGCTGAGACTCCCCAGGGTGCTCAGGGGCTGGGATGCTGAATTCAAGGTTTTCCAGTGAGATCCACGTGCCCCAGCTGGAATCAGTTCACCTATAAAGTGACCCCAAGTGCCTGCCCTGTTAAAACCTCAGGGGCTTCCTCCAGCACAAAGCAGGACATGGTTAAGATCCAGGTTCAGGAATATCCCCAAACCCAATGTGCTGAGGCTCCAAGAAAAGCTTTTCATTCAGCCCATCTTTCTTGGTAACCTGATTTTTTTGTTCTTAATCAATTCTTTCTGTCCTGCAAACAACTTTCCCTGCCCCCAGTGTAACATAAGCACCTCAGTTATGGCTCTGAACCTGCTGGGAGGGGTGAGCACACCCAGCTGGGAGATCCCATCCCCTGCTCCACTGAGCTTGGGCTCATTTGCAGATCTGAACGGGAGCCAAGGCTTTCCCCAACACGCCTTTGCTGCTGTTGCACAGAAATTGCTTTTAGCAGGACACTAAGTGAAATCAAGCAGGCATTTCCCAACTAAAGCACAATGTTCTTAGCCTGGAAATGGTTTTCTCTGTGTAGCTGATACACAGCCTGCACACAGGAGCATCTCCCACCATGAAATACCCTTCTTTGCTAATTAGAAGCACTTTCCTGAAGGAAAAAAAAAGGTTATTCAAAGCTAAGGTGGGTAGAAAGAAGCTCTTAGTCTTGGTCAGGGAAAGGAAATGAGAAAGGAAGGGGAAAGGAAATGAGGAAGGGGAAAGGAAGGGTTTCATTAAAGCCAAATTCAATCTCATTTCTCTAAGAATTCCTCCCTGATCACTTTTCCTCTGTCTACACCTCTATTCAATACAAGGATCTCATCTGATTTAATTCTGCTTGGAAAGCTGATGGTGATGTGTTTGTGAGAGCAGGGCTGTGCCTCTATCCAGGCAGGCTGAAAAATGAAATAGCTCTGAAGAGGCCACTTCTACAAGTCCTCAAAAACCTCCAGCTCCTGCAAGATTGCCCATCCAGAACATGAAGCAGCTCAGAATTTTCCTTTTCCATGTCTTGTTTCATGTCTGGACATGCACCAGCCATCTCTTCAGGGGTCTCACATGCACAGCTCCATCCCCCACGCTCTCCTTGCACCAAGCTGCCTGTTTGGCAAGAGCCAACACAATTGCCTCAGTCCCATTTATCTTTTAGCAATCAGGAGAATTAATTAAAACACCAATGACATCAACACACTCTTGGCTGGACCAATTTATGGGCACTGAGACAAGAAGGAGGGGAAAGGACTGAAGCAAGCAAGGAAGGGATAAAGCAGCAGCTCATCTGTGCTCAGGCAGGTGGGGATGCAAACACCAACCACCTCATGGACAGAGCCAGGAAAGCACAGCCCACCTGTCCCTCATAAAGAAATTTTGCCATGATTTGGCATTGTCTCATAGTGAAAGCAGAAATTCAGCTTGTACCAAAACGATTACCAACAGTTATTGGTTTAACATTCATCATTTCACCTTCTGCACTGAGGTCTGGCCTCACTCCAGCCTCCACCACCTCAATGTTTGGGAGGCTCTCCTCACCCTGGCCTTGCAGTGAGGATTTCTTGTGTTTTCACCTCTTTGAAGTCAACCAACCTCACTTTCCTCTTCATCTCAGTTATTTAAGAGAACTTTTCCCATCTGATCCAGGCAAAAGCCTTTCATTTAGCAGCTGCAGAGCAAAGTTAATTTACCCATCCCAAAGGGCTTCACAAAAACAGAATTAAAAACCCACCCTCCTGATTGGAGGTGCATCCTCACACCCACAAACAGGTGAGACAGGAGCAGCACAAGAATCCCCACACCAGGATCCTGTTGGAAAGGAACAAACAGGAAAGGACAAAGGAAAAAGCAGAGGAGACCTCCCTGGAAGAAAAATGATGGAGATCCTCTTCTCCACAACTTTCCATTACCTCCCCTCGTCCCAGATTTGTATTCTCAGTTGTGCCATTTCAGGCACAATTCCCCAGGGATAAAATCTTTATTTCAGCAGCCCAGAGCTGACAGGAGCACAGGGGGTTTGCCCATCCTCGGGCACAGCCCAGGGGTGTAACCCAAGGCCAGCCCAGGGGAGGGTTGGCTTTTGGGGGCTGCTGTGGTCACAGAAATCTGACATGAGATTCCCAGCAAGTGCTGCTGAAAAGGGCTCTGTCCAGCCTGTTCTTGTGGCATGGCATTTTACAAAGTTAACTATGTGCTTTTAAATTTTTTTAAATTAAATGTTGCCTTTTATTTCAATTTTAAATTAACTTAATTTTTTTATTTTAATTAATTTCCATGTTATTTCTTTTATTTCTTCATCTGGTGCTGCCCCACCTGAGAGCAATTTTGGTAGGAAACTTCTGCACTGGAGAGCAGAGAAAATCTTACCAACTTGCTTATCTTTCTCTGCCACAAACCCACGAAGATCTCCACAGTGTGCCCCCTAATGATGTGGAGACTCCAGGAAAACCAGGCTGGATAAGCTGCAGGATTCCCCCTGCCCTCAATGGCCCCTCAATAATAACCCAAAGCTTTATGGAGTCTCATCAGCTCCAGGAGCTGGAAATTTCAGCTACCACAGGGCTCACAAGGACAGGCCTCAGGGATTTGCTTCTGGCCATGGTTTTCCTCCTTCTGAGCCTTTCAAATGAAAGAGAAAATTAAAAACAGAGTGTTTGGCCTTGCAGCACCCCTAGGAGAACAGTGGGACAGTCCAACATCATGGGAAGCTACCCTTCCATAGAATCACAGAATCCCAGGATGGTTTGGGTGGGAAAGGACCTCAAAGCTCAGCTCATCCCACCCCTGCCATGGCAGGGACACCTTCCACTGTCCCAGGCTGCTCCAAGCCCTGTCCAACCTGGCCTTGGGCACTGCCAGGGATCCAGGGGCAGCCCCAGCTGCTCTGGGCACCCTGTGCCAGGGCCTGCCCACCCTCCCAGCCAGGAATTCCTTCCCAACATCCCATCCATCCCTGCCCTCTGGCAGTGGAAGCCATTCCCTGGGTCCTGTCCCTCCATCCCCTGTCCCCACTCCCTCTCCAGCTCTCCTGGAGCCCCTTCAGGCCCTGCAAGGGGCTCTGAGCTCTCCTGGAGCCTTTTACTCTTCTGCTGTACCAGGCTGCCACATGCTCCAGGTGCTGGCCAAGCCCTGAATCCAGGGAACCCAGCCCTGGCTGGGTGATTGAACTGGGAGCTGTGTTTGTGTCCCTGGCTGAGCCTGAGCAATCCCTGCCCCTCCTGTGTGCCTCACTTTCCCTGCTGGTAACTGAAGTGACTCCTGAGATCTCCTGAGCTCAGTGTTTGCCTTGAGGAGTGCTGGGGGAAACCTGCTCCCACAAAAATCAGGTCCTGGCTGAAGTGAGGCAGTGTGAACAGCCTCCAGCATAAACCAGTATAACCAGTCAGGGAGAGGCTTGCCACAGGCACTGAACCACAGGACCAGAAGCACAGCTCCCAGGGGAGCCACTGCTGATGCTTTGGGGCTGGCATGGCTCCAGTCCATCCCCTCAGCCTCCCCTGGGCTCCAGTTTCCAACGAAATCCCAGCAGCCTGTTGCTTAATGCACCCAGGTCTCCCTCATAAAAACGTGCTTTAGGAACACTTTGCATGATCAATACAATTTTCTGTTCCTCTGCAAAGCCCTGACCGGTGTCACAATGAGGAATGGAGGCCAGGGCACCATTCAGTGCCTGTAACAGCAAAGCAGCACCTCCAACAAGCCCAGGGTGCAGGAGTGCTCTGGCAGCCTCTGCTGAGCTGCCCCCAGCTCGTGGTCATCTGCAGCTTTGTCCCTTTTCCCGTAAGGCTTTTCAAGCAGGGAGCTGATATTTATATCTCAAATACACTGGGCTTTGCTGGAAGTGATTAAGCATTTCTAATGAGACAACAATAAAATGCATTTACTTTATTTGGTGCACCACCTATTTCATTTGGAATGATTTAGTACACGGTGTAATTTCTGTCTCCAAACACTGCTGCCTGCTTAGGGGCTCCCACAAGAGCTTTGTTCATTAGTGAGAACAGGAATAAACAGGGAATTCTGCAAGTGCTCCCTGGGTGGGGCCAGGAGGAGGAACAAGGTCAAGATGCTGTTGCAGGGGTTTCTTGTGGGAAAATGAGGTTAGTTTATTAAAGTCATAATCCACACCCTGAGCTTAGATCAGCACAGCTCTGGGGGGAAATTAAAATGCCCCTTTGCCACGAGCTCAGCACTGTGTGCTCCAAATCTCTGTGCCTCAGGTCAGAGTGCTGTGGGCACTCTGGGGGCACAAACCTCAGCCTGCAAGTGCTTCTGTGAGAAACTGCTCTGCTTCTGTGAGAAACTGCCCTGCTTCTGGGAGAAACTGCTCCCTGCTTCTGGGAGAAACTGCTCTGCTTCTGGGAGAAACTGCTCTGCTTCTGGGAGAAACTGCCCTGCTTCTGGGAGAAACTGCTCGCTGCTTCTGGGAGAAACTGCTCCCTGCTTCTGGGAGAAACTGCTCCCTGCTTCTGGGAGAAACTGCTCTGCTTCTGGGAGAAACTGCTCGCTGCTTCTGGGAGAAACTGCCCTGCTTCTGGGAGAAACTGCTCTGCAAGCAGGAGAACAGAGGGAAGCAGAGCACCCACCAGGGCCCTGCACAGAACCATGGCTCAGGCTGTGCCCACTGGGATCAATCCACTGAGTGAAGGCTGGGGAGGGACTGAAATGGAAGTAGGAAATGAATGGGCTGCAGGCAGGATGATCTGGCTCTGGTCAGCTCGTGGCAGAGAAAAAGAGAAGAAAAGAACAACGATAATAATGTTCTACAAAATGATGGGAAAATCCCACATGATTTAACAGAAGACAGCAACAGGAATTTTGGGGATGATTCAGAAATACTAAAGATTGATTTAATGGTAGGTGAAGTCAACCTCCATCTGGGTTTCTTGAACAAGATATGAGTTCCTAAAAATTGTCCCTTTGCCAGGAGATCCTCACTAAAAATGCTGTTCTGGGCAATTTCCATGACTCTAAGATTTCCACGGATTCCCAAGCAACACTGTGCTCCCAGAGAACCTGGGTGATCAGGACCTGAGCTTTACAGGAGCACAGAACACAACAGCTGAGGCTTGGATTTCCCACCCTGGTTTTGTATTCAGACAGCATCGTATCACAATTAGTCATTGTTTCTTCCAGAAAACTCAGGTCAGGAGCCCAAAATACAGATTCTCATCATCACAGGGACCTTGCAAGTCAAGGCCCTGGGCTTTTTCTGACTGCTTTGACCTCCAAGCCTTTCCTTTCACCACTTTTCCTCTGGATTCTGGTTTGCCAGCTGGGATTTTGCAATACTTTTCCTCTCCTCCCCCCATCTGCTCCTCTCCTCTTCCTGCTCTGGGACACACAGCCAAAGTTCTTGGAATAGCCAGCCCCTGGTGAACACCCCTTGACCTTTGGAGAGGGAAGATCTTGCAGCCAGCTGGCTTTTGGAAAGTGCAGTGAAGGATGCAGCCTCCTCTCTTGGAGGAGAAGGGATTTAGGACAGTGAGTTCCATGGGTCTGGAGGAAGGAAAGAGCCAGGAAGGAGGAGGTGACCCCACAAGGCGAGGGCAGGCCAGAAGGAAATGCCTTCTGATGGTGACAGAAATGGGATAGGAGCACCCAGGAGGAAGAACTTTGGCACACAGACAGCCGAAGGAAAGGGGGCATTGCTCATGCAAAAGGAACTTACAGGGTTGGAAGCAAACATTATTGGAGAAGCCAGGCCAGAACTGTGGAGTTTCCCAGCCATCCCTGGGACAGGACAATGCCAGGGAGGAGTCTCAGGCCAAGCCAGGCTGGTGCCACCCCCCAGTCACCCTCCTAGCACACCCACCCTGTGCATCCAGATGCCACCCAAACCCCACCTGGGGCCAGCTCTGCCCTTGCCATCTGAGGCTCACTGCTGGTGTGGCAGCTGCATCACCCAGCACGTGGGGAAAGCTCCCCACAGCCACTGCAGGCACTGCTGGCAGCAGGAACCAGCCCTGGGCGGATTTTGGGAGGTGACTCCACAGAAAGGGCCCTGGATGTGGCACTCAGTGCCATGGTTTAATTGATGAAGGGTGTTGGGTCATAGGTTGATCTTAAAGGTCTTTTCCAACCTGGCTCATTCTGGGATTCTCAGGGGCCAGGCTGCAGGAGCACAGGGGCAGTGTGAGGTGGGAGCTGATTTTTCTGCAGTGTGTGTGCCATGATCCTCTGTCCCTGCACCCAGCTTACCCCAGTTCCTGCTGCCCTGGAAGAAATTATTCCTTTGCAAATGGGTGGCAAAGGGAAAGGTTTTCACAGGCAAGCTGCAGTTTGGGACTGGGATCCCACCACATGCCAGGCTTAAGATGCCTCTGGGCAGTCCCTGAATTTGCCCTTATGTGATTTTGAAAACATTCTTTTTTCTCAACACCACTTGGCTTTGTTACTTTTTAAAATGAGCACAGCTCACCAAAAACATGGGAAAGGGAACAAACCCACTGGTTCCTGCAGTCTAAGCTACCAATTTTTAAACTCACCTTTTATTTCAGATTCCAGAGGCGTATTAAGACATTTTGCAGGTGAATATTTTTCAAAGTTACCGGGGAAAACCAAAACCCAACAACTTGGCATTTGAGTAAATAATCCCAAATATGACAAATAAGAGGAGAAAACAGTGTGTTCTACCCAAATGCCCAAAGAAAAATAAAAATAGGCAGAATAAGGAAGCATGAAAATGATACCATGGACACTGCAGGCACAGCAGAGATAAAAATGCTCAAAGAAGATCCACCACAGGATACACAAAGACAGAAATAAGAAAAACTAAGAAGTCAGGATATTCCCTTTATTCCTTGACTCCTGCAGAAAAGCTGGGAGTTGTTGAGGAAAGGGAACGTCCCCCATTTGGACACTCTCTGGGAGGTACTGCAGGATTCTGCTCCTGGAGTTCTGTGATTTCACCTGCTATTGCTGCCAACTCTCATTTTCCAGTGCTTGCAACTGCAGAGAAACCTTCCAAAAGCATTTCATTTTCCCCAGAATTCTGTCTGCCTCACTGCCAGCCCAGAAAGAATTAGAAAAACTCAGGTTTCTGTTTGTGTGGTCAGACTTGTCTGCACCAGCCCATCCTGCCCTGCCCACAGGCTCTGGGACCCTTCCAGATGAGGAGGATTAAAAAAGCAAGGTAGAGTAGCATTATTATTATTATTTTTTTTCACTTTATTTCTTTAATTTAATTTCACGCTTCCCTTCAGTTTTGTTGGTGTTTTGTGCGCTGGAACATTTATAATCAGTCATTATTCTGGTTGATAGAGAATGCACAATGTTTTAGGAGTGATATGACATTTACATTCACTTATGAGTTATTAGATGTCTCCTTAGGAGCAATGAAGAATGTCAGATCTTGAAATCTTGTATTTTGCATATCACTAAGGTTCCTTTGGAGCTGCTTCCCAGTTATTCACGGCAGACTCATAGAGTGACAGAGCCACAGGATGGTTTGGGTTGGAAGGAACCTCAAGGCTCATCTCATTCCAACCCCCTGCCATAGGCAGGGCATCTTCCCCTTGAACAGGTTGTTCTTACCCTGGGACAGAGGCAGTCCCACCTTCCTAGCATATAACTAACAATTCCAGCATCCATCCCATAATTTACATTCTGTACAATGCAGATGTGAAGCACAGTTTGTGTCTTTGTTCATGGCACTGATGTCTTTAAAGTCAAGGCTTCTACTCCTGTGAGAAAGAACTACTCAAGGTTGTAAGAACAGCTCTTGGATGCATTGTAAAGGAGAATTATAGTGGTATTTAACTCTCACTTATAAGCTGGAGCCTAGAGAGTAAAGAAACGAGTACTGTTCTCACTTAATAAAAAATTCCTGTTGTTCCCAGCCTTGGCAAGAGGTATTAAAATCCTGCTGGTTCCCTGCATCCTGCTGCTCCAGCACTGCCCAGCCAGGGGCTGCTGCTCACCCAGCCCACCCTGGCAGCTCACAGGGAATTCTTCCATGGGATCGACCCCGCACATCCCTGCCTGGTGCTGCTCAGGGCCTCTGGGGGACATCAGCCACATCCTGCTTAAGGGAACTGCCTCCATCCTACAGGTAACGAGGGATTAAGGACAGAGAGCCTGCAAGATGGAGAGACACTATTTACAGGAGCATGACAGGACACAGGGAATGGCTTCCACTGCCAGAGGGCAGGGATGGATGAGATATTGGGAAGGGATTCCCCCCGGTGAGGGTGGGCAGGCCCTGGCACAGGGTGCCCAGAGCAGCTGTGGCTGCCCCTGGATCCCTGGCAGTGTCCAAGGCCAGGCTGGACAGGGCTTGGAGCAGCCTGGGACAGTGGAAGGTGTCCCTGCCATGGCAGGGGTGGCACTGGATGGGCTTTAAGGTCCTTTCAATCCAAATCAATCTGGGATTCTGTGATCCCTGCAGATATTTGAATATCCAACCTCTCACCCCAAAGTCTGGGAAGTTAAAAGAGTGTTTCTAGGTGGCATCTCCCCAAAAATCTTCCTTCTGGGAGAAATTGTGATCTCCATTTAGGCCCTGTGTCCTTTCAGTAGCACAGAAAACCTCAGGGAAAACAATCTCCTGCTGCCCACCGAGTGTCTGCCTTCTCCCCTGGGCTAAACTGCACAAAGCTTCCAACAGAGGCTGGGAGGAGAAGCACCCCCAGACACGATCCATGTCCCTTCATGTCCCTGTGCTCCTGCAGGGAGGGAGCAGCAGTGTTCCCTGACTGTGCAGAACAGGCTGAGAGCCCAGCTGAGCCCCAGCCCTGCCCCACGGGGCCAGCACACAGCAGCACTGATAAAAGTCATTTTTCTCCATCAGGCCATGCCCTCCAGCCCGCCCCGCTGCTCCGTGGGGGAATTTGAGGCACTGCTCCTCCTCCAGGAGCACCGGAGCATCCCTGCTGCAGGCTGGGGCTGCTGGGAGCCTGCATCCACTGGGGACAGCCACACAAACAGAGCTGGGGGCCATCACCCATCGGGGACAGGGACACAGAGCTGGGGGCCATCACCCATCGGGGACAGGGACACAGACTGCTGGAACCCATCATCCACTGGGGACAGGGACACAGAGCTGGGACCCATCATCCATCAGGGACAGGGACACAGAGCTGGGGGCCATCACCCATCGGGGACAGGGACACAGAGCTGGGACCCATCATCCATCAGGGACAGGGACACAGAGCTGGGGGCCATCACCCATCGGGGACAGGGACACAGAGCTGGGACCCATCATCCATCAGGGACAGGGACACAGAGCTGGGGGCCATCACCCATCGGGGACAGGGACACAGAGCTGGGACCCATCATCCATCAGGGACAGGGACACAGAGCTGGGGGCCATCACCCATCGGGGACAGGGACACAGAGCTGGGACCCATCATCCATCAGGGACAGGGACACAGAGCTGGGGGCCATCACCCATCGGGGACAGGGACACAGAGCTGGGACCCATCATCCATCAGGGACAGGGACACAGAGCTGGGGGCCATCACCCATCGGGGACAGGGACACAGAGCTGGGACCCATCATCCATCAGGGACAGGGACACAGAGCTGGGGGCCATCACCCATCGGGGACAGGGACACAGAGCTGGGACCCATCATCCATCAGGGACAGGGACACAGAGCTGGGGGCCATCACCCATCGGGGACAGGGACACAGAGCTGGGACCCATCATCCATCAGGGACAGGGACACAGAGCTGGGGGCCATCATCCATCAGGGACAGACACACAAACCACTGGGGAACCACGGGCACACAGAGCTGAGAGCGAGGGCAGGGCACAGAGGAGAAGCGTGGGAAATGATTTGTACAAAATCAATACTGCTTCCATTACAATTAATAACATAATAACAAATCAAATTAAAACAAACAATAAATCATAATTAAACAACTTATTTAAAAATAAAATTTTACACCTTAACTAAAAAAACTTTACAAAATAAATTTATATACATTAATTATGATAATGACAATATTAATAATAATACCTTATATACTTCACCATACACAACAATCAATAAACAGAGAAGGAGAAGCAGCTCCAGGGATAACACTCTTGTCAAGCAGGTCATGTCCAGGTGATCCCTTCCCACTACTGTTTATGTATGGAGAAGGTTTTTCTCCCCAAACCAGTCTGGCAACAGCTATCCCTGGTTCTGTACCAAAAGGTGGCAGCAGTCTAAGCAGTTAAAAATTTAAACCAGTCTTACCAGGTAAAATTTAATT
>VWZV01002440.1:89640-232061 GCA_013397155.1 Irena cyanogastra
ATTATTATTATTATTATTATTATTATTATTATTATTATTATTATTATTTAGAAGCACTTCACAGGCAACCTTACCCAGGCAGACAGTACATCAATATCCCCAATATCCACAGACAGCAGATTTGGAGCCTGTAGGTTCAGAGAATACAAGGAGGGTGGGCCATGCAATAGAGGAGCAGAAACAGTAAAGAGGACCAGCTGTGAACACTCCTTCAAAATAAAATGAAACCATTTGAAATAGTTCATTCAAAATAAGGAAAAGAGGTAAAGGATAAGTATTGGTTAAAAAGGAAACAAACTCTGCCAGTGGAGCTGTGGCTGCTCCATCCCTGGAAGTGCCCAAGGCCAGGTTGGATGGGGCTTGGAGCAGCCTGGGATAGTGGAAGGCAGACCAAGGTGGTCTTTGAAGTTCCTCCTAATCCAAACCATTCTGGGATTCTCTGATAAGCAAAAAGAAAAAAAAACCCTCAGGAAATATTTTGGGAGAGTTGATTCCTATGAGAACACACACAGATCCAGAACTAGAGAGCAGCCCAGGGTGGTTGAGCAGACATCTCACTAAAAATTCATCTCTAATTCAGATTTAGGTAGAAACTCGGCAGGAACCATGTGCAAGACTGGAACTTGAGGCAGAAGGATCGAGAGCACACAAATTAACAGCACAGGCACTAAGAGCAGCTCAGGCAGCACTGGGATGGATGATCCCCCCCTGACTGGAGGAGAAGGGGGGATGGAACAGAAACCACACCTTGGCATCAGCCCAGCTGAAGATCTGCATTCGTGCAAACCAGCAAACAATCCCAAATTCCAAACAGTTGCTTTTTATCCTTACATTAATACCAGATCTCTATTCAGGGAGTCACTGCTGTGCCCTGTTTGTTGGTGATTTTCTCCTTGGAAGCAGCAGAGGCAGCAGTGCCTGGCCCCAGTACAAAACTCTGCACTGATGCTCGGTCATAGGACTGAGTAATAAATTCAGCTCTAGTTTCTTCCCAAACTGAGCTCACAAGTTGTGCTTGAAGAGTTTAAGGTGAAAACCTGACACTGTTGGAGTCAGTAGGTGTGTTTTTTCACTGCCTACCCTAATAACCCAGTATCTATTGTAATTATGTATGTATTTATTTATTTATGAGCTAAATGTTGTAGGCAGAAGAGGTCTAAGCCAAGAGTTCATTTAGCTTGAGTATCAGCTGTTTATTGCCCACAGAGCTTGATCAGTCACCTGATCCTACATTTGCACCCCCTTTTGGTGCCAGAGATGTTGCAAAACTGTGCAAAATCCCCCAAGACCACATGCTGGGCATTGGAGAGTTTCTCCTCCAGCTTTTCCACACACAGCTGCATGTCAGTTCTTGTAATTCCCATTAATATTCAAACACTCCTTTTCTCACAGAACTTCCCACAAACACAATTTACTTCTATGAATGCTGATGAGGAATGGACAGAACAGATCAGAAAATGCTGGAAAATTTGTTATTTTGATTGGAATGAGTGTTCCCACACATTACTCTGTTCATCAGGCACACACTTGCAGAAGTCATGGTTTTTATTATGAATTGGCTTTAATTTCCTGTGTTTACTGAACCCACCTTTGTGCCGAGCACTGCAAGCAGCAAAGTCAACATGACACCATTAGCAATAATTACAGCTCAGGTTTGGCACCAAAATCTTTTCTGACTCTGGCAGCTGCTGCAAAATATGTCAGTCAGAGAGCTTCACCTGCCAGGCACTGCAACTTCCCTCTCCAAAGGTACGGCAGGCAGGACCTGATCCCTGTTCTACATCCCCCTGAATCATCTTCTGGCCACCTCCAAGCCAGGGGCTCCCCCCAGGTCGCTGAGACACCACCCAAGGCTTCTGAGAGGTCACTCAGGAGGAAAAGAACCTGTGCAGCAGCAGGATCATTACCTTGGAAGGAACTGGAAGGAGGAAATTAGAGGCTGATTAAGAAAGATCATCAGCACTTCTGGGCTGGGACTGAGCCCATCAGCACTTCTGGGACACCTGCACAGATTCTTCTCAATCTTCTGTGTAAGAACTATATTTCAACTATTTTCTCATCCTGGAGAATGCTGAATTACATCCCCTGGGGCTCCATCTTGGGACACAGTTGCTATCATTGTCACCACTTTGTAATAAAGGAATGGGACTATTGTTGGGTTAAGAATGATTTATTGTTTAGATAAACATCAGTCTTAGAGGCCGTGAGATTTTAAAGGAGTAAGCAGTTGGTCATAGTTTAAAGTAGTTACAAGTTCTCTGTTAAAAGACAATATATAACTTTCTAATCTAATAGACAGTGGCTACAAGGTTTATTTTGCTTTTCTAACTTATCACTTTTATTCACTTCTATTGCACTGTGGATATTTTTACCTAAGAGGCTATTATCACATGTATACACATATGCTTCTTAATAACTTTTAAACTCTTAACTTACTCTATATAATCACACTACTATACTATGGACTATACCATCTTACCCAATACAGTTTCTTATTTACTTAAAGTATATTCTTATTTACAACTATAGAAACATAAGTTTATGATTTTTCTGCTTAATGTCTGTGTACTTTATTTTTACATCAATCCAAGGTCCTTGCAAGGTTGCAGATCAAACCCTCCTGGCTCTGTGGAAGTTTCTATCTTTCCATTTCCCACAAGTTCCCAAACACATTTCAGCACGTGCTGAAATAGTTACCAGTCAAGACAAGGTCTCTGGAATCCCAGTTAATCAGCCAGACAACCTCCTGAAAACAGCTGATGGAAAATAGCTGCTAACCAAGCACCTGCAGGGGCTGTGCTGGCAGGGGCAGGGCAGCTCCTGCATGCACAGTTCATTAAAAGGAATTGCATCCCACATAACCAGAGGTGGATTTGGAAGGTACAGACAGTGCCCAGCTTCTGAGATCCTGACTTTGCCAACTTACAAATGTCCCCAGCTCATGGATTCTTATAAAAACTAAAAGCAGAGAAGAAAAAATATCCTAGGGGCCAGCAGCACTGATTTCTCACCCAGTTAATCAGCAGGATTTGGATGTTCTGACCCACAGCAAGTCCTGCAGCTAGGCTATAATGAGGAGCAGCAGAAAGCTGCTGGAGCTCTGCAGGACCTCCAGGACAAAGGGCTGGAGATGATTACCAGTTGTTTACCAGACAGCAAAGATAAATGCCTGATTAATGCCTCAGGATACTTCTTGCCATGCTCAGCCTCTCCTAAAGTCGTCTCCAGCCCTTGCTCATGTCCTCCTCTGTCATTCTCAGCAGATTCTCCCAAACCACCTCCCACACCTGCCTCTAGCCCCCAGCTCTTACTGAGCCTCCCTTTTCTCTACTCCTCTTCAATAATCAAGCCCCAAAAGGCTGATTTTGTTGGCAGCTTCCTGCCCTATCTGGAACAAAAGTTGCCTCCAGCCACCCAGCAGCTCCAAGCCTGAAAGGACTCTCCTAAATATACATTTAATCTGTTCCTTGTGCTTCCTCTAATGCAAATTTACCCCTTTGCAGACAGGATCAGTGCTCAGGCACCTGTCACCATCAAGTTGCTTTCCCCACGTGCTGAGCCCAAGCTCTCACTCAGCTCAGGCTGCACTTTAAAGCTATATTTGGATTTTTCCCAGCCTGCACATTCTCCTCCTGTATCACCCAGCCTAGGGCTCTGGTTCCAGCTTCCACCAGGCCTTGGGAATTGGGCTGCACATTCCTCAGTCCCGGATTAGCCTCAGCCAAAGGCTACTGGCCCATCCCACCCAGCTCAGTGCCAGCCTTGTTGTGCTTTTGTCACTGATTTGGGTCCTGTTTATCTGCCAGGCAAATGGGGGAGTTTTAACCCTTTCAGCCCTTTAGTCTGGGCTCTGCTCCTTGCCTTGCCAGCACTGGAAGAGGGTGAGAGCACATCATGCTCCAGAAACAGCACCCAGTGGATGTTGAAGGTCTAGACAACTATTTTAGAGGATTAAAAGCAAGATTCCAACCTGGCCAGCAAATATTTAAAGGCCTCAAACACCTGTTTTAGAGACAGTTTGACATTAATGGGGGTGACGGGGGGGATCCTGCCATTTCAAGAAGCAGCCAGTTCTCTTCACTTCCACACGAAGCAGGCTCTAGGTCTCAGTTTTCCTAAGATCAGCACATATTGGGGGACAAGCCCTGCCGTGCTCTGCCTTGCCTTCTGTGCTGGACTCACAGGGCTGCCTCCTCCTCCTCCTCCTTTTTCTCTTCTTCCTCCTCCTCCTTCTCCTCCTTTTTCTCTTCTTCCTCCTCCTCCTTCTCCTCCTCCTCCTTTTTCTCTTCTTCTTCCTCCTCCTCCTCCTTCTCTTCTTCCTCCTCCTCCTCCTCCTCACTGCCACAGAGCTTCGGCAGCACCAGGGTCACATTTCATCCCCAAGCAGGGATCCACGAAGCAGGCAAGGCTCAGCAGGGGATGAGAGGGAAATCCCAGCTCTGTAAATAGATCTGGCCCGTGGCAGTGGCAGCCCCAGGGTCTCTGCTGCTCCTCCTCGCCCAGGGGGCTCTGGGCTCAGCTGGCTCTGCAGAGTCTCCTCTGGGCCACCTCCCACCCTGCCGTGGCTGGGGAGCTCTTTCCAAAGGGAAATGGGCAGGGTAAGCTGCTGCTCATGGTGCTTCTGACCAAGCTACTCGGGGCCCTCATCCCTGTGACCCCACCACATCAAACTGTACCCCACACCTTCAGGGGTGGCAGGATGGCCAGCTCAGAGCTGCCCATAGTGGCCCACACCCTGGGGGCACAACGTGGGCCAGGGAAAACCTCTTCTAAACCCTGAAGTGTGCTCTGAGCTCTGCCCTCCAGGCCATGTTCTGCCTCAGCTGAGAGGCTCTGCAGAGCCTGTCGGGTCAGGACTCTCCAGGAGCTGTGGGATCAATCTGCTCCTGCCTGCTTTGACAGGAAACCCAACAGGACCCAGCAGAGTGATCCTGCTGCCACAGAGATGCAGCAGGACCCTGGAGATTTTTGCTTTGGCCAACGTTTGTTTCAAATGAAAACCACACCTAGAAATGATTGGAAACCAGGTGGAAAATCTCCAAAGCCCAGCTCTGGGAATAGGCAGAGTTGCTTCAGATTAATATTCCTGAGGAGTATTTTATTTCCTTCATAACCCACATATCCAGATGTAAAACTTCCAAGGGAAATTTGGGGAAGTACCTTCCTGTGTGGTGAGGAGACACAGCCAATGCTTTTGGGCTCCATGAGCTCAGGTGAGCTGGGGAGGTCACAAATTCTAACCCACTGAAAATTAAATTCTTAAACCTGTCAGGCTAAAATAAAATCCTTGCAGAGGTGCTGGAGAGCTTGTTACAAGCCAAGATCACAGCAGTGGAGTTCAGCATTTCCCCTACAACTGCATTAACAATAGGTCAGAAAGGGAGGAAATCACTTCCAGCTCCTATTTTGTAGTATTTTCATTTGTCACTCTGAGTCTTCTCTGGGCTTTAACCCTGGGCATGGTTTGTGAGCTGCTCTGGGCTGCTCAGGCTTGTCACCTGCACCAGGGCCAAGGCCAAGAGCTCAGACCTGCCTTCAGACTTCCCTACAACCTCCCAGAGATGCTGAGAAGGACAACAAAGGACTGAGTGGGACAGACCTGTGCAGGGACCCAAAACCAGACTGGAACAGTTAAAGTTCTTAGGTCTAATGCCACTGAGCAAATGATATTTCTTTACATACTAGGAAATTCACGGATTACTCTGAGGTTCCTCAAAAACCATGGAATCATGGAATATCTTGGGCTAGGAGGGACCCACAGGGCTCATCCAGTCCAACCCCTGGCCCTGCACAGACACCCCAACAACCCAACCCTGGGCATCCCTGAGAGCCTTGCCCAAAATACAGAGAGAATCTGGGTTTGTTGAGCTGGGATCCTGCTGCAGGCAGTGATGTAAGAACATAACAAAAGTGTCAGAGATACTTCCTGTAATATTTAGTCCAAAATCCCTGTGCTCCTCAGTCCAGCCCTTATTGCTCTGCAGGGATGTCAGCACATGGAGGGCTCAGAGGGATGAGGAGATGCCTGTGGAGCAAAGCTGTGCCAGGAAAGCACTCCTGCCCCTGGGAGAGGGTTTTGTACCAGAAACCTCCCAGAGACTGAGGACACAGTGACAGAGCAGGGCCACGCTTATGTGCAGGGCAGTGACAAATTCCTGCAGAGCACGTTCCTCTGCTCCTAAAAAATGGAGTCAGCTCCAGGCAGGCAGAAGGAGATAGATTGATGGTCAAAGTTCAGAAGAGACTGTCACAGGAGCTTGATAAATACAACCCATCAGAGCATCAGTGGCATGGGGATGAAGGATGTAAAATAACTGTGAGTAAAACTCAGCCACCTCCAGTGCAGCTGGAGAACTTTATGCAACTCCTGCACTCTGTTTTCCAGTAGCTGGGTTTCCCTCCCAGTGTGTCCAGCAGAGGAAGGAGAGCAGCTTTCTCATCAGATATTTCACTTGTCCCCTTATCAGCCCCTTTCAAGCATCATCTGCCCTCCTGCTCTGCCTAAGGAGCGAGATGGGCAAATCATTTTGCATTTTGTTTCTGTTTCCCCTCCAATAAGCCTCACTGGGAAAGGCCCCCTGTGCCCAAAATGGTCCCCAGTGCTCAGGGACAGTGCCCAGTCACTGTATGAATGTCAGCTGAGCCCCATAATTAACAATTCCATATGGGAATGCTTTCCATCTGTCACCTCTGCCCACCCTGAGAGATCCCAGCAAGAAGAACAGTGGCAGATATCATGGAATGGTTTGAGATGGAGGGACCTCAAAGCCCATCTCATTCCACCCCTGCCATGGCAGGGACACCTTCCACTGTCCCAGGCTGCTCCAAGCCCTGTCCAACCTGGCCTTGGACACTGCCAGGGATCCAGGCGCAGCCCCAGCTGCTCTGGGCACCCTGTGCCAGGGCCTCCCCACCCTCCCAGGGAACAATTCCTTCCCAGCAGCTAATCTAAACCTCTCCTCCTGCAGTTTAAACCTTTCCTCCTTGTCCTGTCGCTGTCTGCCTGTGTAAATGTGTTCAGGCAGTTTTCCTCTGAGGGGACACTCAGGGCCACCCAGCCTGAGCATTCTCCTCACTGGGGACAAGGGTGCCTCTGTCCCAGGCCTCCATTACCCACAGCACTCCAGCTTTGCTGTCCCTGGAGCTTGCAGGCACTTCCTGCACCTTTCTTGCAGAAAAAGGTGTTGTCACTTCTCGGATGAGGCCCAGTGGAGTCCCTGGGGGCAAAGCAAGCTGCCCCCACCCAAATGCAGGCACCTGGGGATCACCCAGCATGAGCAGCAGCCATGCAGCCAGACTGGGCCTGAGGAGCCCTGGCTGTGCTCAGTGCTGCACAGGGAGGCAGGAAAACCCCAGGGACACTTCCCAGTCCAGCCAGTGGCAGAAGAAGCCTTCCCCCTCCCAGTGCAGGCCACCAAGACAGCTCTGTGGGGTGTGAGCAGGCAGCAGCCTGGCCAGAAGGGACCAGCTTGGCAACTGGGGATGTTCCATGCTGCAGAGGAAGCCAAAATCCCCTGGGGGCCAGTGCCAGTCTATCCCAGGGGAAAATCCCTTCCTGACCCCACAGCTAGGACTGGCTGTCCCCGAGCTCTGAGCAGGACCTGCCTCCGGCCCACAGACCGGTCACAGCTCCCAAGAAATGCCCAAGCCCTGCTCCCTCAGCCTGGAGCCATCTCAGGACCTTCCAATTGGCAAAATCCCCCCAGTCTGATCGACCTTGGGAGCAAGAATTCCCTCTGTGCCGGGCAGGACACCAGTGGGTGCTCTGAAGTGTCCCTTGCACGTCCCATTTCTCTGTGGCCCCTGGGGGAGGATGGTGAGTTCCAGGTGCTCCTCACCAGCATTCATTCACTCCCTTGTCTCACCAGCTGGAAAGGCCTGGCAGCCTCAGGGGTTTGGCAGTGCCCTCCTCACCCTGCCAGCCCTGCTCATCTCCCACAGAGCTGGCAGTGTCCCCTGGAGGGTGACAGGACCACAGTCCATGGAGGGCTCAAAGCTGGCCCTGCCAGGAGCTGGCCTTGCAGCAGAGCACCCCGTCCAGGGATGCCTCCAGCTCCCTGCAAGGCATCCCGGGCTCCTCACAGAGCTCCTCTGCCAGCCTCGGGCCGGCTCTGCCTGAGGGTGACGGGGGGGCTCCGGCAGGCAGGCGGCAGCGCGGCCCGGTCACCCAGCCGCGGCCATGAGCTCCGCCAGGGAGCCCCGGAGCCAGCACGGCCTCAGGCGAGCGGCCTCAGGCCCCGGCGGCTCCCGCAGCTGCGAGGCGGCGGACCGCGGCAACGAGGGGAGGAAGGAGAAGTTCCTGCGGCTGACAGGCGCCGCGAACAAAGAGCATACTGGCCGCCTTGTTATCGGAGACCACAGATCAACCTCTCACTTCAGGACAGGGGAAGAAGACAAGAAAATGAACGAGGAGTTGGAGTCTCAGTACCAGCAGAGCATGGACAGCACCATGTCGGGGCGGAACCGGCGCCACTGCGGGCTCGGGTTCGGTGAGTTTCAGGAAGATGGACAAGAAGAGGAGGCAGCTGGACACTCCTCTGATGAGAGTTCAGAGGATTCTGAAAGGCTTTCAGGCTGGCAGTGGAACTCGGAGCAGATTCCTTTGCCATATGTGACCTCCTGCCAGCCAGGACCTCTGGCTGCTCCTGCAGGAATCAGCTCCTGAAGGAAGGGAGTGAAACCCCCCCGGTTGTCCTGGAGCTGGGGGTGGCACTGGTGTGAGCAGCACACAGGGACATTTCCAGCCCCCACCCTGCCGGGACTCCCTGGGGAGCTGAGGCTGCTCCGGGCCCTGGGCAGGTGAAGCTGCTCAAAGCCATTGATTGCACTGGAGATCAATGTGCTGGAAATGGAACTATCAGCTTCTGCACAGGGTGACACGCGGTGGCATTTAAGGCAGAGCTAAGTGGAATTGCTCCTGTTGCACGGCACAGAATACTAACAGGAATTGATTTCACCCTCTGGAGGCCTGGCTTTGTTTATTCAGTGGCCAAGGGGGGTTTTGGTGGTTGTCCTCGATTTTGAATGCTTTGCCTAATCCCACGTTTGAAGCAGATGAGAGGGAGAATCAGGATGCCCTGTGTAAATCAAGCCAGGTTTGCAGACGAGGGAGAATTCAGCTCCAAAGACAGAGTTAGAAGCTGGAGTCCAAAGCAACTTCTCCCTTTTCTCTCTCGCTCTGGCAGCTCAGTGCTGCCTCTGAAGTCAGAGCTGCTCCAGTGGGATGCACACAGCAGAGGACAGCCTTTACTCAGTCCCAGGGGAACACATGCCCTAGACAGGCTGCTGCTGAAGCCACACGCCTGGCCTGTGTCCTGAGGACTGCTGGCCTCTCCAGGCTCCTTGTTCCTTGTTTCATCCTTGCTGAGAATTTTCCTTCCAGGATGCTGCAGGCAGGGTCTGACAGGCAAAGCCCAAATAAAACCTGTCTGAGAGGGATCCTTTGACTCCCCACCAGGGAGGAGGATAAACCTGTTCACACAATAAGCAAACCACGGGCAGTGCTGGCTCAGAGCACGAGCACTGAGCCAGGAACTCCTCAGCTTTCCCAGCTCTGGGTCAGCAAGGGTTGGAGCCCACAGAGCACTGCTCACAGCCCACAGGGCATCCCAAAGGATGTTGCAGGATTCACCTGAGTTAAAACCCTACAAATCCAATCCAGTGCCCCCTGGGGTTGGTGGAGAAGCTCCCAGTGAGTCTCCAGAGTGTTTGCTGACTGCAGATCATTTCCAGGGTGCTCAGCCACAGAATCATTGAATGGTTTGGGTTGGAAGGGACCTTACAGCTCATCCAGTGCCACCCCTGCTATGGCAGGGACACCTTCCACTGTCCCAGGCTGCTTCAAACCCTGTCCAGCCTGGCCTTGGGCACTGTCAGGGATCCAGGGGCAGCCACAGCTGCTCTGGGCACCTGTGCCAGGGCCTCAGCATCTTCACAGTAAAAAATTACTTCCCAATATCCAACCTAAATTTCCCCATTTTCAGGTGCCAGACTCCCATTTTGTGGTGGAGATGGTACATTTAGGTCACAGCTGAGGTACACAGAGTCCAGACGGAAATTCACACTGCTGCTGTTATCCTGGTCACCAAAACTTGAACTCCAGCCTCACAGGCAGGGGGTAGATGTGTCTTGAGATATTTTTCTTTTTGCCTCATCTGATAATGATTTGCTCATCCTTTTGTTCAGAGAGCATTCATTAAACAGGGAATGGGGCAGGCAGCAGCACTCCAGGCCATGATCCAGGGGGATTCCTGTCAGGGCAGTTTGTCTTTCCCACATCCATCCTGCACTCTCTCTGTGCTTTACCTGCAGCAGCTCTCAGGCCCAGCACTACCTGGGCTCAGCTGAAAGGAGGTTTAGTCACAACTTTATCTCCAGAGCTGAGCTGTGCTGGATCTCACGGGATGGATGTCCTTACCTGTGATTATGCACACCTCTTTCTGCTGTGCTGCAAGAGGAGAGGAAAACACAAACCCAGGCTCATTGTGTGCATCCCCCCAGGCTGGAGGCTCCGAAAAACCTGCAGCCACACCAGTTCCACTCATCCCAGCCTGCCCAGGATCCCGAGGAAGTCAGGCAGCAGAAGGGTGGGAGCACAGCTCTGCTGTCACCCGTGAATCAGAATCACCCACTCCATTGATCACATCCCTCGGGATGGGGGGCAATATTTCCCAGTGTCCTGGGCTGTAAGATGTGGATGGGGCTGTGTGTTCCATTGCCATCTGTCAGAGGTGGGGCAGTTTTCTGCTGTGCATTGGGCAGCTTTCTTTATCTCTCCCACAGCCAACCCTCCCTCCAGGAGATCTCTGCTGTTCATGGCCACTGAGTGTCCCTGCATGGCTGAGAAAATTCCATCATCCCATGGGGAGAGGCTCTGCCCAGGGGAGGAGCCAAGCATTCCTACCTGGATAGAATCTGCCCTGGGAACAGCCCAGCAGCCTTTTCCCACTGCATTCCCAGAGGAGCAGCTTTCTTCTGCCCTGCATTCCCAGAGGGAGCCCAGGCCCATCTCCAGCTGCTCTGGAGCTGCAGAGAAAAACTCCAGCCTTGGACAGGATCCCTGCTCCAGCAGAGCCAGCCCTGGCACTGCAGGAGGGCTGAGCCACCATGGAATGGCACTGCCACCAACACCCTGACACACAGTGCTCAGCTCCTGCTCTCACTCTGGCTGTGGGTTGTTTTCTTTTTTGTATTCTCGCATTTGTGTTTTTAATTTTCCTAATAAAGAACTGTTATTCCTATTCCCATATCTTTGTCTGAGAGCCCCTTAATTTCAAAATTATAATAATTCAGAGGGAGGGGGGTTGCATTTTCCATTTCAGGGGAGGCTCCTGCCTTCCTCAGCAGACACCTGGCTGTTCAAACCAAGACACCCAGTGATCTTGCTGAGCGTTTTCCACAGACTCTGCTGTGCTGACTCTGCTGCTGTTGAGTCTTTCCACAGCTCAGCTCTGCAAAAGAAGAGAGCCATCAGTGTCAGTGCTGAAAAATTCATCCTCACACTCTCTGCCTCAGCTTGCCAGGGATTTTCAGGCCAGAATGGCCCACTCTGAATATCGAGCCTGATCTCCCTGATAACCCAAAGTTCACCCCAGGATTTCTACATCAAAGCCAGGGACTGGCAGCAGAGCTGAGTGTTTGAAAAGGGCACTGGACCTCAGTTCAAAAGGTTCCATATCCATCTCTCAGTAACCTGGCTCAGTGATTTAAGCACTGCTACTGCCCAAAAGTTCACTTTGTTTCTATTTGAATACATCTAACTTTCACTATACAGCCAAATCCCTCTTATTTACAGATTTTTACAGTGTAACTTCTGTTCAGTTGCATATTTCCTGCAATAATAAATGAACCTATTGTTTTAGCAGTGATGGATCATCCCTGCTTATCAAAAATTGGAAATTAGAAGGCATTTTGGGTGACAAAAGATGAGTTAGAGATGGCAGGGTGCCTGTGCCAAGTGCAAGGACACTGGCACTTGAAGCAGTGGAGGAGCTGTGGTGGCTGCAAAGATGGTGATTGATACAGGTGTGATCCAGTGAAGGGACAATGATTGATGTGTTTATTATTTGAAGTTCACTTTCAATCATTTTGACTCATCCTTAAATGCATCAGGGTTTATTTGCACTTAAGGGAGACGAGCTCAGCTAATTGCTGGAGGCTCTGGCTGAGTTCTCAGAAGGTCCAGCTCTGAGAAGCACGGAGTCATTCCCAGTCAGGAATTAGTCAGGCTCTAAACAGCATCACAGTCTGGTTCTGGAATGAGTAATGCTCAAGAATACACAGCAGCAGTTTCCTCCTAAATGGGATATTGTTTTACAGCACAAAAAAAAAAATAGGAAAATGAAATCTCTTTTTCTACATTTGTAAAGCTTTTCAGCCAAGTGATCCACCACAACCACTATGGAAGGTTTTCTCAGACTAAATCAGATTTTCACAGCAGATGAGTAAACAAACTTGGCTTCAAAGAGAATAAATCCCCTTGCAAGGGTTAAACACACATTTAATTTCTCACTTTAGTGCTCCCAGGGCCACTAACACCACAGAGTTCAAGCTGACCTCCCCGATTTTTAGGACAATCATTTGGGAATTCATGACTGATGTGTGATCTTCCTCAGGAAGCAGCTCCTGCTGCCTCACCAGCATCCTCACCAGGGCTGCTGAGACTTCAGCCCCAGCCTGGGGATGGCAGGAGGAGGGAGCTCCTTCAGCCTGGAAATGGCTGCAAATGAAAGGAGACATGGGCTGCAATTCCTCAGTTTATCTCCTTCTCCAGGAAAAACTGCTCAGTCTCCTTTAAGGATGACATCTCTATGACAGGATTCCTTTTAAAATGCTATTTTGTTTAATAAATCATGTAAATTCCAGCATGTAAACTAGAGCATTACAGACAGGCTGGTAAATAATTAACTGCTCGTTTGCATGAAGGGGGAGAAAATACTCAATTCAGCAAATCAGGCAGGAAGCTGAGTGTTTACCCTCTTGAGGAATAAAGGGTTGGCTCCTGAAATTCTTGTGAGTGTGCTGGGGTGAGGGGAGAGATGGTTTTTGCTTGGGATATTGGTTGGAGATTGGGAACAGTGTGATTTAACCTGGATAAATGAGTGCCTCTATATGTGTAAGCTTTGTAAGAAAGCTTTCCTTGCACTTAGGGGTTTTTGGGGGGTTGGTTTGGAGGGGGTTTTTTTGGTTAATTTTTTCCTGCCACCCTGAAACTTTAGGAGTAATAGGTGAGGTGGTGGTTCTAGCAAATGGATGGTTCTGCAGCAAGAACAAAACTGAATATGTGTAGGAATTATTGATAAATGTCTGAACCCACACAGACATCCTAAAACCTTGCTGGGGCATCCTTTACTGATATTAGTAAAGGAAATAGCTCCAGTTCTTCCAGTGATGTTGCCTTCAACAATTAAAGCCCCCAGGGCTTCAGGGAATCTGTGCAAGAAAAGCTCCTCTATGTATTTGTCACTCTCTCAAAAAGCACCAAGGCCTTTATGAGGCTTGAATTTCAGGGATGGGGGTGTTTGGTGCTGCTGGGTGAAGTGTTTAATCAATTAATACTAAAGCTACTCAAGATTTCTGTGGTGTTGGATGTTCTCTGCCCTTGAGGCTTCCAGTCTTTGAAGCTGTTATTACAGGAGCCTCTTATTTGGACAATAAAAACAACTAAATGGGTAGACAGGGAGGAAAAACCTGCCTTGGCTTTGCAAGGCTCTCTGCATCAAGGCCTCTGGACACCCAAAAGTGAGATGTGGCAGCCCCAGGTGCCACCTCTGTAGTTAAATGGCTTTGATGTGATTTATTGGATGGAATCCCAAGGGGCTACCAGGCCACTTACTCTAATGTCTCAGGGAAAATAACAGAATTTTCAAGAAGCAGAACACATTAGCCAGAAAAACTTGCTGTTGCCTAAAAAAACCAGTCCTTGGCTGCCCCAGCCCTTTCTGAGCAGGCTCTGTTCCTGCCCCTGGGGCAGCAGTTGATGGCTCTGTGATGCTTGTGCATAATATTTGTACTGCTTGGAAACTGGATGTGGGAATGAACTGCAGAATCATGCCAGGCTGCCTGGAAAATGGGCTGTTCTTAGGAAAAGCAGCCTCTGCAGTGTGTCTGTGGTGTAACAGAGCTGGGGCTGTCAGACAAAGCTCTGCTTCTCTGCAGGTAACTGAGGCTCAAAAGGCAGTGAGTGAACATGGCTTGGTCTGGGGCTGATCCTGGCTCAGGCTGCTGGTGTGAGCTGCTGGTCAGTGGTCAGGGCTGCTGGTCAGTGGTCAGAGCTGGTGGTCAGTGGTCAGAGCTGGTGGTCAGTGGTCAGGGCTGCTGGTCAGTGGTCAGGGCTGCTGGTCAGTGGTGCTGGTCAGTGGTGCTGGTCAGGGCTGCTGGCTGCTGCCCTCAGGGGACACAAACAGGCCAGGGAGGTGACATGGGGCCAGAGCCACCACCTGCAGGGCTGTGGGAATGGCTGCCACCCCCTGCCCTGGATGGGAGCACAGAGTCACAGTGCTCCTCTGCCTCCTGGAAGGTGTCCCCTGGGACAGGGAAGGTGTCCCAGCAGGGAGAGCAGCCCTGGGCTGTGCAGGGCATCTCAAGGTGGGCAGATGAGGTTTGGGCAGGGTCTGTGTGTCCTTACCCCCAGCCTGATGCTGTCACAGCATCCTCTGCACTGGATTCCAGGAGAATTCCCTTTCCCTGGGAGCTTTGCCCTGCTGGAGCCTGGCACTGCTGACACAAACACTGAGAGCTGCTCCTCCACAGCATTTCATGCTTTCTCTTTCCCTCCTTCCACCTGCTCTTCCAAGGGGACCCCAGTCCTGCCAGCCAGCTCAGTCTGTTGCTATGGAAATTGTTGTCACAAATGAAGACTTCCCAGCACGGCAGTGGTGTTAAACCAGGCATTTACATATGCCTCTGGCTCCGGGGGGATCCGGGTCTCCTGGCTGAGCACAGCCAAGGATGAGGCTGCTTCTGTCTCCTGCCGGCCAGGGACACTCAGGGTGGTGGAGGGATCCCGTATGGGCAGCCAGGGAGCCCTTCCCAGTGCCTGTCTGCTGGAATGTGGGTCAGCAGCTGGTCCTGCAGCATTAATGCCTCCTCCTCCTCCTCCTCCTCCTCCAAACACTCCAGCTTTCCCTCTGAAGTGCCGTGCACAGAGCACCAGTGTCAGCAGCCAGGAGAGAGAAGTCGGGGAAGAGCACTGGAAATAAATGTGCAGGGAGGGCAGCTGTGGAAGCCAAACCTGCTGCTGGGGCTTGCAGCCCCCTGGGCTCCCTGAGGGGATTAAAGCTCCCTCTGGGAAGGGGTTTAGGGGTAACAGGAGTAATCCAAACACGGCATCTTCGCCTTCCTTCCCCCTAAGCATTGCTAAGTTTAGCTGTGTTGCTTCCAAGAAGAACTGCTCAGCTAAATCCCAGGGCCTGGCTTTGAAAATTTCAGCACGTCCCCTGTACTGCAAAATCAAAGCCTCTTCCCTGCTGAATACACCTTTGATCAGAACTGTGAGAAATATTTGCAACCATGTGAAACTTGAATGATTTGGGGTTTCATTACACACTTGAAACTCAGACCATTTTCATCAAAGGCATTGCTAAAGTTCACCAACCCTCCAACAGAACCTTTGATGCTTTATGGCTCGCGTTTTGTGTCAAACCCGCAGGTTTGCTGGACTTTTTATAAGTGAAACTAGCTGAAAGTGGCTCTGACTGCATTTTGAGAACAGACACTCGTAGAAGAGGCAGCCAGATGAATTTTGTTGCCTTTAGAGCTGCTGCATGCTGTCATCTGGCAAAAAAGGTAATTCTGCTGAAGCCAGCAGTCAGGGCTGTGGCTGGAGCTGGGTGAGAAGGAGGCAGGGAACACTGGTGTGGCTGTCCTCTGCTCTTCCCTCGGGGCTGGACAGCCCGTGGCAGCAGCAGGGCTTGGTTGGTTTGTGGGCTTTTTTTTTAATTAATTTTTTTCCTGCTATTCTGACACTTTAGGAGTGATAGGGCAGGAGACACAAACAGTGAGGTGGTGGTTCTAGCAAATGGATGGTTCTGCAGCAAGAACAAAACTGAATATGTGTAGGAATTATTGATAAATGTCTGAACCCACACAGACATCCTAAAACCTTGCTGGGGCATCCTTTACTGATATTAGTAAAGGAAATAGCTCCAGTTCTTCCAGTGATGTTGCCTTCAACAATTAAAGCCCCCAGGGCTTCAGGGAATCTGTGCAAGGAAAGCTCCTCTATGTATTTGTCGCTCTCTCAAGAAGCACCAAGGCCTTTATGAGGTTTGGGCATTTCTCAGTGCCTTGCCCTAGGTCAGCCTTCCACTGGAGCTTAGGGAGGTCCCAGCTTCCAAAATGTGGGACTCCACAGAGAACGACCTGTCCTTGTCCAGGTTCTGTCCTCACCAGGGGATTTTATCATCTCCAAGGGCTCTGTTTCCCAGAACATCACCCACTCCTTACTCTCTTGCCTCATCAGGTATTTTTGCACCTCCTTTCCCAGTTTGCCATAGTCAGAACAACCCATAATTAGGTTGGAAAAAACCTTAAGATCATGGAGTCAAACCTCTGAGCTAACACCTCCCTGTCAGCCAGACCATGGCACTGAATGCCACACCCAGACTTTTCTCAAATCCCCCAGGGATGCCAGCCACCTTCCCTGCCATGGCCTGGGAACTGTGACCTGTCCCTGCCTGCTCACAGGGCTCCCTCTCCCTGGAAATGAGGTTCCTTCTCAGACTGGCAGCCAGGGCTCTTATGGACTCTGCTTCTCCCAGGAACAGCCTGGCCCAGGCAGAGTGGCTTTTCCCTGTCCCTGTGTCCCTGCAGGGAAGGGTGGCCTCTCACCAAGCACAAAATTCTCCAGCTGCAGCATTGTCTTGGTCCAGCTCAACTGCTGCTGCTGAGAAGCAGTGAGAGGTGTGAGGGGAAAGAAGTGATTTACACTAAAGGGACACAGTCAAAGATACATTAAGTTTGGAAAATACCTCTAAGATTGAGTCCAGCCACCACAAAGCAGAAGGATAAGTGTTATATTTGCCATTTTCCCAGGCACTGGCTGTGCGTGTGTGTTGTATTTCCAAGTCTGTTCTCTCCTGCAGATCACTGGGATGTTCTGAGCAGTGTTCCCCACCTGGAGGCATTTGCAAACCTTCAGAAGTCAGCAGCCAGAGCCTCTGCTCCATGTTTCTATCTCCCCTTTTATTTGATGGATCTAACTTCCCTCTGCAAGAGCAGCTTGGTTAGGGTTAACCCTTGGTGCAAAGGCACAGCCCTGATGGAACTGAAATAATCTCTTCTCTTCTGTGTTGGAAAGAGCTGGGAGAGCTACACCTGCATTACATGTGTCCACCTGAGAAGGCTTTGTATGTTTAGCTGCAAAATTTGATCCAAATGAAATTTAATCCTTGGAAAATCACCTGTGTAGCTGTGATAAAACAAATGCTGCCTGGGAAAGTGCTGCTGTGATATAAGGGATGTCAGAAGTGTCCAGCACATTGTGCTTTCTGTTCTAGGTGACTGCTAGGCCATGAAATGTGACTTTTGGTAAGATTTCATTCTATTCCATAAGCCAAGTAGCAGGACTTTGTGATGGGTGTGCTTAGCTTGAATCCAAGTGTGATGCTTTGAAACACAGCATTGGGTTTCAAATTGACCTGAAATGGTTCCTCTGGTACTGGTGGTGCTGGGAGGGCCCTGTTTGCTTCTTTCCCTCCCTTTTCCTCCAGTTATTTGACCCCCCCACACCACACAAGGGCTGTTCTCTCCAGGAGAGCAGCAGTGCATCAGAGCAGGTCTGAGCTCTCCTCTGGTGGGAGCAGAGCTGTGAAGCCTGGGGGGCACAGCAGCACACTGGGTGTCCTGGTCTAGGCACTCCTGATGGGGCAAGAGAGTAAGGAGTGGGTGATGTTCTGGGAAACAGAGCCCTTGGAGATGATAAAATCCCCTGGTGAGGACAGAACCTGGGCAAGGACAGGTCGTTCTCTGTGAAGTCCCACATTCTGGAAGCTGGGGCCTCCCTGGTTTGCCTCTGCAGCACAAAACAAAGGATCTCTGACTTGGACAGGCTCCCCACCACGCCTTTCTCCTGTGAGAAAAGGCAGCTGTGGCACAGCCACCATGGCCAGCTCCTCTGAGGAGTCACCCAGCACAGGCTGGGGTAAAAAAGGGAGTGAAACAAGGTTCCTGGGTGAACTGAATGAAACCCCTTCAGCTGCTCGTGGTGCTGCTGCCCCTGCTCAGGGATCCTGTCACTAAACCCACCTCCCCCAGCTGTGTCTGTGCAGACAGCCTGCAGCACCTCCAAGGAGGACATCAGGGAGGAGCTCCCTGTTGCTTGTGACCCCCCAAAGCAGCCTCTTCCTTGTTGAGTGGGAGCAAAGCTGCTCTGGTACTGCCCCTAATTCCCTGTCTGACCCCTCAGGCCTGTGCTGTGGCTGACCATGGCTTTGTATGAAGCCAAATGTAGTAAAGAAATAGCAAGTGGGTGGTAAGAGATACACCAGGCCTTACAAAAAGCAAATTCAAGGCTGAACTTGTTGAATCCTTGCTGGAGCAGCAGGGAATCTCATTCCCACCTTTGTCCACTCAGGGCATTGCATTGCTGGTGGATCCTGAGCTCACCTCCCCAGGGCTCAGAGGAGACACATGGAAGCCAGGCCAATGCTATGTAGATGTAGCCAAAAACTTTTCCTCTGGAGCCCTTATGACTTAAAAACTGGGGAAAAAATATTAAAAATTACTCTTTGGCCACATCTGACCAAGTGCATTCCTGGTCTTGCTTTTGTGTCTTGGAGATGCCCCTTCAAGAATGAGGATTTGACACGCACACACACACACATGCCAACGGTGCACAGATATTATCATGGATTTGTTTTTTAATGTGTGGAAGCAGGAAGCAGGCTGGCACAAATTGTTCTACAAATCTCAGAGCCTGGGGAACGCAGGCAGCAGCTGTGAAAGGAGAGGGAGGGTCAGTTACTGCTGGCCAGGCTGGTCTGGAGCAGGGAGCTGCAGAGGGACAGGGTCACCTCAGGGTGCTCTGAGCTGGCAGCAGAGATGTGAGGGGCTTTAGGCCAGCAGGAGGGCAGAGAGCAGGGTGTGACAGCCCACGGTGGCACTCAGGATGGTCCTGGGCTCAGAACCCACACGAGCCCTGCTGTCACGGGCTGCTGTGCTGGAGCTGAGTTGTGAGAGCAGAGCCTGGCTGCCTGACCTGCATTCCTGCCACATCCCGGCCAAAAGGCGTGATTTGGCCAAGCAGGGGCTGAGCCAGGAGGAAAGGAGAACACAGCTGGGGAGCTGGAGAGGCTGGGAGAAGCTCAGGCATGCAGAGGGAGCTGCTGACACCAGAGATGATCCCAAGACAGCGGGTTCCAAGAAGGGCGCGAAGAGCCACTGGAATCCAGCTCTGAAAGCGGGCCCGGGAGAGGATTTGTGAGGGAAGCTGTAGCACATGTAAAAAATGCATATTTTATGATTGGCTCTTTGCAAATATTAAAATGAACACTGTATGTGTTATGTTGGAAAGTTGTGCTGTATTAATCTCTTTTAAGTAGTGCTGTATTTTTCTAAGTAGTGTGGTAAATATAGTTTTTAGACTATAGCATAATATTAAAATATAAACTATGCAATGTAAGATAATTTTTGTAACTAGCTCAAGGAATGGAAAAGACAATCAAGAAATTCTTCACACTATCCTATCTGGATAGAGATAACAGCAACAGGCAGCAAGATCCCAAGAGAAGAATTATTGCCTCCTTGTCGGGAAAGCTCAGACTTAGGGGAACCAAGGAGGCTGATTTACAAGATGGGGGGGAAAGCTGAAATTAAGCAGAAACACCCCAGTTTGAAAAGTATGTTTGAATCATGTATGAGCTATATGAATATGCAACAGGCCATTGCTTCTAAGGGGTAATCCTTTGTTAGCAAAGTGTGCCTGGTGGGGAATGCCAGACACCCGGACTTCCGGAATTCTCTGTTTTATTGTCTCTTATCGTCCTAATTTTCCTTATTATTTTCATTACCACTTTCATTACTATTTTTATTATTATTAAACTTTAAAATTTTAAAACAAGTGAGTGGCATTTTCCACACCCAGAAGGTGCTCATTCCCAGGGGTGAGGGCAGGGAACCACCTCGGCTCCGCTGCTCGCTCGGTGCTGTGGATCCCGCCTGGGACCAGGGTGAGGCCGCCCCAGGGAGGCACAGCTTGGGCCGGGCAGGTTCTGTGTGGGTGTGGTGCTAACGCGTGTGTGCAAACCATGGGGCATGTGAGAGAAAGTCAGCACAGCACTGTCAGAGCACCCAGAGACACATCCCCCTCCTCCTACCAAGGGCACTGCCCTGCCTTATGCCACAGGAAAGAAATTCAGCAGGAGCTCCAGGAAAAGCAGCGGCTCCGCTGGGAGCACAGCGCCTGTCAGACTTGGAAATTAAATGGAAGCACGACAAATCTGGATTGTTCCTGCCAAAACCAACTTTCATTACTTTATAATTCAACATGTGTTACCAGCTCCTATTATTAGAAAGGCAAACTTCCTCCACTGTGGGAAGAGGCTGAGATGGAGCTTTCTAGCCCTCTGTAAGTTAATTACAGTACACATGTTAAAAGCAGCATCTGTCTTAGTCAATCTAGTTGATTATTGCAGCACTTTATTTTTAGTTGTTATCAAGGTGGAGGATGACACTGATATAAGTGGGGAGCTTTGCACAGATCTTGCTCAACTGTGTGTTCTCCAAAACCAGATCTGGTGGCTCTCCTCTCCTGGAGCTGGGCCAGCAAAGCCCTTGATGGACTTGTAGGAAAAGAGTCTGGGCAACGTGCTTTGACTGTGGAGTTACAACAAAGATACCAAGGCCTGGCTGTGAAAATCAGCTGTGGAAATACCGGGGTTGGTGGCCCTTCCTGGTACTCCAGGGGCCAAAATCTTTGTTGCCTCACTTCTATTCTGAGCTCCCTCTGATGTAAATATTTCTGGCCTCACGATTGAATGCTTTGATTTAACATATAACAGCTCCCTGTTCATGCCCTTATGTCTAATTCTGCTGCTTGTGCTATTTTAACTTCTTGGCAATGTGGGAGTGTCAGGGTGCTACTGACAGGACCAACAAAAACATGTCAGGTGAGTTTTCCTTGGGAGTATGGAAAGCTTCTCCTGGACAAATGAGAGGTCTTGAGGTTGTGGCTAGAAGTTCAAAGTTTGGCAACAACTCCTTCCTCCTGCTTTAGGGCCAGTGAGCTCTTGTGATGTTGGTGTCATGTAGGAGGTGTGGAATTAGCATTTGGGGTGTGTTTGAGTGGTTTTGGCTGGGAGGCTGGCACTGATACTGTTCCCTGTGAAATGGAGACCTGGGAAACCTTGGCGTGCTTTCTATTCCCAGCACAAATGAGAAGAATCTGCCTCCTTCCAAGGTAAAATGAACGGGTAAACAAGAAAGGAGAAATCCTGAAGAATGCCCTCTCCCCTCCCCTTCCCTTTGGGTTCTGGAGCAGCAGCACTTGGAAAGCCCAGAGTGAGCAGTGTGGGGGCAATGACATCCCCAGGGATGCTCTCCTGCGCCTGACCTGTGATCTCACACGCAGCAAACCTGTTCAGTGTGATGGAGAATGGAAAGAGTTTTACCAGACCCTGATCAAATCCAAACCAGTGCTACTCCTGTGTTTATTCCCACAGGAACACTGCCCAGAGCTTCCTGAGCTCGTGTCTGTGAGAGCCTGAAGCTGCTCCCATCTCCCCGTGTGCGGTTTCGCAGGGGTGCTGCAGGTGCCAGCTGAGGGTTTTGTGTGACAGACACCTCGTGCAGCAGATCTGGTGCCTGTTTGCCAGTTCAAAAGGAAATCTAAATGGGCTGACATCTCGGTGTCCTGTAGCAGCACAGCAGGCTGATGCTGTCTGATAAGAGAGCAAACTTCCCTGGCTTCTGGGCAAGGGCTGGTACCAGGGTGAGTTCCTCACTCTTCTATTTTCTTTTTAAAATTTTTTTGCCTTTGCTCCTTATCTTCCCAGAATGCCAGAACAAAATGTAGCTGAGAGAATGATGCCTGACTTGTTACTGTATGTTAAATGTGCAGGGGTTATCAGAGAGGCTGTGATTCCTGGTGCTTCCTCCCCACCTCAGCAGGAGGAAATCCCCACCATCCCCACTCCTCCAGAGTGTCCTGGCACAGTGGGAGCTTCAGACAGAGTTTTGCAGGGAGACCCTCCCACTGAGTCAGGAGGTACAGCAAGGACCCTCCTTGCTTTCTAAACTCCCTCTCAGAGGAGTTTAAAGGATTATACAGGGGTAATTGAACCTTTGTCCTGCAGGAATAAGGACAGCAAACTAGATATGTTTATATAAAAATAAATTATTGATGATGATAATGACTAGACTAAAAGATCTCAATCAGAATTATTTACTACACAGGATAAGAGTTCTAACTATCAGTATAACACAAATTATAACTATCAGTGTAACAGTGCACTGATTTTGAAGCAATATTGAAGCAATTATATTAAAGATAGCAAAACCAATTATGAAGTAGATTAATGTCCCTAACCCAGACCAACACCCACGGGCAAATCTAACTCTGTTCTCCTTTCTCACCTGGGAACCCAGCAAGGATTTATGGTCCATGTGTGATGGAGGCTGTGGATGGATGTGGTAACAAGGGACCTTCTGGTGGTACCACAACTGAACATCATGCCCAGGTTACTCTGCAGACATGAGAGGGGAGAACAAACAGGCCAGGTGTGAAGAGAAGCTCTTTGGGTACTTCTGACTCAGCTGGAGCAGTGGCTCTTGAAATACTTTGAGGAGTGATCATGAAACACTTTGATGAGCCATGGGCTGTTTTCCAGACAAAATGAAAGGAAATTAAACTGATTAGGAGGGGAATTAATGTCCCTTGGGACACCAGAAATGTAAGACCAAGCAGCCCTGTCTCCTTTCTGTTTAAATTGGGCCTGGCCTGCACACAAAGGGTATCTGTGGGATCAGGAGCACAGAACAGCTGGAGCAAAGCTGGAGCCGCTGTGTCCAACTCCCACTGCCCACTGAGGCCACGAGTTTATTCTGAACCACTAATGGCTGTGTGATTAGAGAGAACTATTTCTCAGTGGAAGATCACTTCAGAAGGTCACAGTTGCTGTGTGTTTACTCCCAGGAGGTCTGTGAAGCCTCTCTGGCAGGGGGGATGGAGAGCACCACGTCCTGGCTCTCTGGGGTTGCTCCCATAGCCCTGCCCAGTGCTCCCCTGGCCCCGCTCTCCCTGTGCCTCCAGCCGTGTGCCGGTGACCCGAGCACCAGAGGAAGCTGCTTTCCCCTGCCTCGGGTGCTCTGTGCTGGCCAGGGCTCCCAGGGTGCCAGGCAGCAGCTGCGGGGGGCTGTGTCTGTTTGGGGATCTGTGTCTGTTTGGGGGCTGTGTCTGGGATCTGTGTCTGTTTGGGGATCTGTGTCTGGGGGCTGTGTCTGTTTGGGGGCTGTGTCTGGGGGCTGTGTCTGTTTGGGGATCTGTGTCTGTTTGGGGGTCTGTGTCTGTTTGGGGGCTGTGTCTGTTTGGGGGCTGTGTCTGGGATCTGTGTCTGTTTGGGGAACTGTGTTTGGGGGCTGTGTTTGAGTGGGCTATGTTTAGGGGATGTGTATTCAGGAGACCCATGTTTGAGGGGGTCTGGGTTTGGGAGGCTGTGTTTGTTTGGGGGCTGTGTTTGAGGAGCTGTGTTAGGAGGGCTGTGTTTGTTTGGGGGAGTTGTGTTTGGAAGGGCTGTGTTTGGGAACTGTGTTAGAGGGCTGTAATTGGGGAGCTGTGTTTGTTTGGGGGGCTGTGTTTGGGGATTTGTGTTTGGGAATTTGTCTTTATTTGGGGATCTGTTTGGAGGTCTGTGCTTGTTTGGGAGGGCTGTGTTAGGAGAGCTGTGTTTGGGGATCTGTGTTTGGAGATCTCTTTTTGTTTGAGGGGCTGTGTTTGAGGGCTGTGTTTGTTTGGGGACTGTGTTTGTTTGGAGTATCTCTGGAGGCCGTGTTTGTTTGGGGTGTGTTTGTTTGGGGATCTGTGTTTGTTTGGGGATCTGTGTTTGTTTGGGGTATCTGTGTTTGTTTAGGAGATCTATGTTTGAGGTATCTGTGTTTGTTTGGGGATCTGTGTTTGGGGGATCTGTGTTTGTTTGGGGATCTGTGTTTGCACCAATCCCAGCACAGGAATTTCCCTGACTGCCCTGGAAGTGGCAGGCAGTGAGTGACCAGTGAAGAGGCCTCTGCTCAGTGTGAGCTTCCCAGAGCTGCAGCCCAGGGCTGGAGTGTCCAGCACACCCTGAGGACCTTTCCCACAGGAGCTGGTGTTTGCAAACACTCCTCCCTGGCTGCAGCCCTGCCCTGCTCCTCCCGAGGCTGCCAGGTGCAGGCTGATGAAAGGGGGCTCCTCAAAGGTAACAAAGAACTCCCAAGCTCATCCCACAGACTTTCAACCTAGCTGCTCTCTTTGCTCCTTTCATGTCTTCTCTTTGTTTGGTGAGTGCACTAATGCAAGCCCCAAATAAGCATCTGCACTCATAAGACATGAACAAATAGGGAAAGGATAATAATATCCAAAGGTTTTACAGGAGAGGTTAAAAAGGGAGCCAGACTACAGAGACTGCTCAATAGTGGTTTGCTTGAGTGATGTTACAAAGGCAAAAGACAGAAAAATCCTTGGAAAATACCTCTGAGCAGTGATTGCTCTCTCAGAAAGCCTCCCAATTAGGCATGAAAGGAGTCCTTCCAAGCTTCTCAGATGCATTAAAGATGTTATTATGAAATAATTAGGCTACATGGAATAATTTGAGATGCACTCTGTCCCTCACCTCCCCATCTGTTGAGGTCTCTATGCAGAGCTGCTGTAAAAGGCCTTGGCAGCCCTCAGGCCACTGGGATGATCCTGGCTCCTGCCTAAACTGGGCAGGGCAGGTGGAATGGGGCTCCTGTGTTAATAACACACTGTAAGGTGTCAGCCCTGCCCTGCCCAGCCCTGCCAGCCCCGAGTGCTGACCCCAGGGTGTGTCTGACACCTCGGGAGGCACCAGAGCTGCCCCCCTTGCCCAGGGAGCCACGCTGCTCATGCCAGGTGAGTGTGCTGCCAACAGCCCTGAGCCTCTGCAGGGCAAGGCTGGGTGAGTTCCTTCTGAAATCCATTCAGCAGCTGACTGGCATCTTCTCCAGCTCATCTCTGCCATATTTACTCTGCTGCTGAGAATGGGAAGCCAGTGTTTCCTCAAGCAAATGTTGTATGTGATTGTGTGGTCCTGGGAAGCTAAAAAAGAAAGGTTTAACAGCTCAAAACCCCACAATGGTGTCAGTGCTGAATTTGAGGAGTTTATTAGAGTAAGGCTTTGCTTTTCCTTCCTTGCTGGAAGCTCCATGGGCACCTGCTGCCTGCACTTTCATGAAGGAGCACAGTCTGTGTAATCCCTCCTATGTCCCCATGTCTGCTCAGCTTTTAAATCCCTCACAGCCCAGCCAGAACTCTGTAAAGGGCCTCGTTCATTGCCCAACGTTGCACTTCACAGCTGTAAAAATTACTGAACCTACAGAAGCCCCATAAAACCAGGGAACTAACAATGAATGTAATTTGACTGCCAATTCCCCTCTGGAAAAGATCCAGGTAGGGCACAGTCCTGCTTGCTGCAGAAGGTGAGGGGCAGTTCTGTTGATCCTATGGAGTCTGAGCTCTGGGGTTACACTGGTGGTTGCTGCTTTTTCTTAAACCACCAGCCTGTTACAGCCTCTCTTTCTTCTCTCTCCTCCAAGCCCAGTGTCAGTTTGCTCCCAGGATGTTTTTATCCTTATCCATATGTTGCTATATTTAGCCCAAATTTCCCCCTTTCCATTCAAATCCAGGGATCACCTTCTCCAAGGAACCACTGAGGGATCTGGCAGATGGAGTTCCTAATCCACTATCCACCACGTTGGAAAAATTGTGGCAGCCAGGTGAAGCTCCTGATGACTTGAAAAAAAGAAAATATAATCCCTATTTTAAAAAACAGGAAAGTGAAATATCTGGAGAGCTGCAAACAAGCCTGGCTCCTAAGGTACCAGTGAGGTATCCAAGCACAGCTTCTGTGTGTTTGAGGAAGAAGTTCTGTGCTGCTTCCTCTGCACTCCAACGTTCTGCACCTCCAGCTGCACTGGATGACCTTTCCCCAGTGCCTTCCCATTAAAAGCAGTGGTGCAGAACCCAGGGTCCCTGCACGGGGTTTTCACCCTCACAAGCTCAGTGGGCTGAGATAAAAATAGGGTTTGACACAAAGGATTTGACTTGAGGGGAAAACCAGAGAGGTTTCTTGCTGGGATTTGCTGCTAAGGAGATGTGCAGGTTCCCTGATCTGATATTTTCTTTCATTCCTTGAACTCAGCTGAACTCTGTGTATTGTCAAGCATTTCTTTTGTAAATGCATGGATTAATTAGCTGCAGGACTTAATAAATGTCCTGAGAAAAACACTTTCTGCCTTGTGATGCTGCCTTTAATGTGAAGTCTGTTTGACAGGAGGTTTCAGGAACATTTGCCTGGTGACTCATCTGAAGCACAGGAGGGAGCCTGCATTCCCATTTCCCTCACTGGAAGATGATCCCTTCCTGTCGGGGTGAGCTGTGTTTGATGGCTCCTTTGAAAGGAAACTTCATCTCTCCAGAAGATCTTTAGTCTTTAGGGCAGGACTGAGTGATCTAAACGAGGTCCAGCCTCCCTCAAGGCAGTGTGATGCTCCCAAGCCTTGGGATGGGAGCTCCATGGAGCTGCTCAGAGCTGCAGGACCACTGGCAGGACTCTGGGAGCTGTTACCCCTGCTCTGGGACTGTTCTGCACAGCTTCAGGGGACCTTCTGCACCATCCAAAAGCCTACCTCCAGCTGAGAAACCAGATCCTGGGGGGAGACAGCAATTTATCTTCTCTCTAACCCTGCAGAGGCCCTAGCAAAAGGCAGAGAAGCAGCTCACAGCCCTTGCCACGCTGGAATAGGGTGGAACTGAGGACCAGGCACCCTTGGCAGACCCTGCTGGGCCCCTCAGGACAGAGCTGGGGGGGAGGGGCTCTCCATCCCTGTCCTGCTCCCCCTGGATCTCACAGAGCTGGAGGACAGCAGCACAGAGCTCCTTGGTTCTCCTGTTCCCTGTGGGAATGTCACCAGGACAGGGGCTGGCAGGGGCTGGCAGGCTGTCCCTGGAGCCCCCAACAGCAGGGACTGGTGTCCAACCTTGGCAACCCGTTATTCCAAGGCCCCAGATCACCAAGGGACCATTTCAGCATGAGCCATTCAAGAGAGCCTGATATTAGTTTAGATGAGGAGAATTAGTTTCATCATCAAAGGGCAAGAAACCTTTCTCATTTTCCCCTCTCTGCTTTTTCTTTTTTTCTTTTTTTTTTTTTTTATGAAAACTGCAAGTCTAAAACAAAGAATAAAATCCATGGGGATACCCTAAACCCTCAGAACTTGTGGATTTTATCCATGCTTGAACATTTTGTGTTCCTCTGCCTGTGCAAAACGAATTAAAGGTTTCAATCCGGCTCCTGGTGGAAAAAGTGCTCCCATCACAACTGGCACTAATTGGCTCCTTCGTTAAGCAGCACGTTGAGAAGGTGAGCAGGGGAAGGAAAGGTGAGCTCGTTGAGAAGGGGAAGCAAGTCCTGCTGCTTTGCCTCTTCCAGGGAACACCAGCCTTGGCTTTCCAGGCCTGCCAGCTTGGCGTTCAAGTGCCTTAAATCTTGTTTGTGACGGCAGCGTCCCCCTGACGGATTAACTGAGCTGTGAGAGGAGGGAAGGAACGTGGAGGGAAGGCTGCAAAGAGGCACCAAAAGCTGCGGTGCTGGATGTCGGGAATGCCAGGGGATCCCGGCCCTGCCTGCAGCAAATGAAGAACATTCATGGGGAGAAAACCTCAGCTCAGGCTCCCCTACAGCTGGAGGAAGGGGAATTGCACCTGGGAGGTGGCTCTGTGGTGACTCCAGTGCTACATCCATCAATATTAATACTAACACATAAAGCTGGGGCTTGCATATTATCTCCCAACAAGCAGGAGGCAGACACTGGGTTCCATGTAATTTAATTTCAATTAGTGCACTGGAGCTTTTTAAAGAATGGACTATATATTCTTCTGCAGTTACTCGCAGACTATTAAGCACAACGCAGAAAAATTTTTATGTAAATGAGAATTATCTTATTGGCTTTAGTATCTTTCTCCCTTTCCCTTCCCCAGGTAATTGGGTAGGAAGGTGCTGGGGGAAAAAAAAAACCAAGCAATGGGAAATGAGAATAATGAAACCTCTGCAGCATTGCCTCCTGTTAGATGCAGGAGCCCAAAATATATGTGTGTGTCAGTTTAATTTAATTTGCTGTTAATTAGCTTAAATGGCAGTCTTACCTTCGTGTGCTTTCACAGCATTTCTGTCCGGGCTCTCATTAGGCAGAGGGATAAGGCAGGTGCTTGTTAAAAATACCAGGAGTGCTTATTTACATTACAAAGCTACTCCCAGCACTTGTGGTGGAGGAGCTGGAGTCTTGTCCCTGGGTACAGCTGGTGGGAGAGGGGAAGCAGCTCCTGCTTTCACGGGTTGCCACACAGAACAGTAATTCTGCTATTAATGAGATGAGAATTTGGAACACAAGGTGCAGCAGCAGAGTCATGGAATGGTTTGGGCTGGAAGGATCCTCAAAGCTCATCTCATTCCACCCCTCCATGGCAGGGACACCTTCCACTTCCCAGGCTGCTCCAAGCCCTGTCCAGCCTGGCCTTGGGCACTTCCAGGGATCCAGGGGCAGCCACAGCTGCTCTGGGCACCCTGTGCCAGGGCCTGCCCACCCTCCCAGGGAGGAATCCCTTCCCAATATCTCGCCTAACCCTGCCCTCTGGTAGTGGGAAGCCATTCCCTGTGTCCTGGCACTCTATCCCTTGTCCAAAGTCACTCTCTGGTTCCCCTGGAGCCCCTTTAGGCACCAAAAAGCCCTGATTAGATCACCCCAAAGCCTTCTCTCCTCCAGGCCAAACAAGGCCAATTCTCTCAGCCTTTCCTCCTAGGAGAGGTGTCCCATCCCTATAAATCCAGTAAAAAATAGGTGTGTCTCCAAAGCCAGGTGGACAGCAGGCACTCAGAAGAAGGCCTGGAGGATTTAGGTGTTCACTTCCCACCTATTTCTAGCTCATGCAGAGGATGACACCTCTGCAGAGATATGGAGATGTCTGTGAATGCAAATCATTCAGAAACAAAGTTCCCAGTTATTTAATTCAGGCCAACAAAGGAAATGAAAAATGCAGGTTTGATTTAAATGAGTTGGGATGAACCTGGGAGAGAAAGCAGAGGTGGGAAAGAGGCAACAGGCATGGAAAAGGGCACAGGGAAGGAATGCAGTGTAGGGGAGTGTGCTCTCAAATATTGATATGGGAAATGTATAAATAGAAACAAGCACATGCTCGTGGAGCTAATAAAGGGCTTGTTTACAAGGGAGCAGAGAGGTTCATTAAGAATGGGAGCGAGCACCTGCTCTGAAAATAAGGGAAACACTTAATGAAAGCACAGAGAGGGTGCCGAAAAGGATTTGAGGCCAAACATGCTCAAGAAAGAGGAAGGTTCAGCACCTCTCATGGTTCACCTTCAGCACTTGTGTGCAGGTTTTCAGTCCATGGGCAGGGTTCACGGGAGAGCAGAGTCCAGGGCAGAGCAGTGGGGCTGGCACGAGGAGTTCAGGAACAAAGTGTCTTGTTCTCACTACTTTATTCCAAGGAGTATTAAATCCAAGCAAAGAAAACAAATACCTCAGCCCATTTCTTATTTTCAATTCAGCTGCTTCTCCAGTTCTTTAGGGGGGTTTTTTGTGGGTTTTTTTTGTTTTGTTTTGGTTTGGTTTTTTGGTTTTGTTTTTTTTTTCACTTTATCTATCTCCAACTAGAAAGAAATACAGTCAGGCAGCAGAGTCTAAACTCTCTGGCAGATGTGCTGCTTCCACTGTGTCCGGCTGATGTCCTCAGCTCTGCAGGGGTGGGGGATTAGGTTGTGGTGCCATCAGGTTAAATCCTGCCTTGTACTCACCTTCACAAGGATATGTCCTGAGCAACCCTGCAGGAGCAGATGGGATGAGGCTGTGGGGATCCAGCCCTGGCTGGGGAGGGAGGGTGATGGCCAAATAACCTCAGAGAATCACACAATTTCCCCAGCTGGAAGGAACCCAAGAGGATCTCCAGTCCAACTCCTGTCCCTGCACAGGACACCCCAGGAATTCCACCCTGTGCCCTGCTAAGTGTGGAGGTGAACACAGAGTGGTGAGAAAGAACATCCATCTCTGTCCTCTGAGCTGCCTCTGGAAGAGCTCTCTGGAGCCTGCCCTCCATCCTGTCATTGTGGTGTTTCTCTGACCTGACATGCATTTTTCTCCTTTTTTGCTTCGTAGGAGTTTGAAAAGACAGGTAGGAATTGTCCTGGTATCCCCACAGCATCCTTGCTGTGGGAATTGTCTGCCCAGGGACTTCCTGTCCCTTCTCAGGGCTGTGACAGCTCTGCAGCACCATTCCAGCACCCCTACACCTCCCACCTGGGAAACAGGCACTTCTCTGGAGTTTGGTACCACTGAAAGACAAGAATGTTTGTTTCCCTGTTGCATGGAGAAATCTCTTTTTTCCTCTGGGACAGACAGCTCTGCCTGGGACAGACAGAGACAATAATTTGGGGATGAGGGTGGGAGAGCTGTGGCTGCTCCTGGTTTGAAACTGCTGCTTGGCACTCCAGGCTCTGCCCCGGCTCACCTGTAACGTGACACGTGGGGTGGGGATAAGCAGGTGGGGTGCTCTCCCGTGGCTGGAGAGCAGCCTAGAAGGAAGCTTTGGCTTTCCACAGGGAATTGTTCAGTATTCCTTGGTGGCAGGCACTGCCCTGGGGAGCAGTCTGAGCCCTCCTGTCTTCCTGCACCGAGGGACAAGGCTGTCCCCTGCCCTGAGGTGAGCCCTGGGGTGGCCTCTGCCTGCTGCCCAGCCAGGCACAGCTCTAGCAGCCCGTGCTGTTCTCCTAAAGCCTGGAGGAGCTTTCCAGCAGGTGCACCTGGGCAGTTAGCTTGGCACAGTTTGACCCTGCTCCTGGGACCAGGGCATCGAGCCCTGGAGCTCCTGCAGAGGGAGGGGAGCCCGGGCTGTGCCCCTGGGGGCTGTGCTGGTGCCTTGGCAGGGCTCCAGGCTCTCCAGCCCAGCTCTCCTGGCCTTGTGCTTCCCCTGCCCGTGCAAATGCCCCCAGGCAGGCCAGCACACGCTGTCCGTGTGCCCACTCCTCCTGTCCTGGCCCTGCTGGGGCTCTCTCAGAGGTGTGTGCCTGCCTGTGCAGACAGGAGCAGCACGGGGCTGGCTGGGCACACCAGTGAGGAGGGTCCCTTGCAGTCACTGTGCCCAGCGTTTGCACAGAGTGCCCCGGTGCCATCAATCGCCTGGGGCTGCTCAGCAAAGGGATTCTGCTCATTTGTTGCCACACTGAGAACTTGGACAGGTTAAACCTGGTTCAACTTCAAGGGCAGCAGTGGAGGGGAAGGTGCTGATCTCCACTTCCAGGTGATGCCAAACGAGGAAATGGAATGAGGCTGTGTCAGGGCAGGGTCACAATCTGCCACAATCTGTCACAAGCCATGAGGAGGTGAGGGTGGGCTTGGCTTTCCTGCACATTCCCACTGGGATGGGTTTGTAGGGCAGATGGAAATGAGCTCCCTGAGCCCCGCTGTGAGGATGAGGAGTAAAGAGCCCATTTGTTCACTCTGCCAGCATGATCTGATTTCATACTCCATGTTTAGCAGAGAAGCTGTTTCCCCTTGAGCAGAGTTATGCACTTTGCAGTTCCTTCTTTAAAATGACTTAGTTATACATTTGCTCCATGTTATTTTGAATTCTCTTGAAGATCAAGGACACTACAAAGCCAGCAAGATAAAATTAGCATCTGAGCTGTAGCCTTTGCTTGGTATAAGAAATGCAGATCAGCTTCACTTGCAGTGAATGCTGGAAGGTGAATTTCATTTATGTCTTCCTTCAGCAGACCCAGTTCTGCCATCCCTGTTTGTTCTGAGTGCCACCACAGCCCCTAAGCTGTCCCGGTATTCCCGTACAGCTGCTGCCAGAGAAAGTATCAGACCACAAAATCGGGCCTCCAGCTGATAAGAAATCAGTTTGTTCAAAATCAGTTCTTATCTCCTCACAGTGTGATCCCTGGGAGTTTCAGCAGGGGAGCAGTCGGGCTGGGTTTGTTTGTGCACAGCTCTCCAGCAGCACCAGGACCAGCACCAATGCTGGGAGACTAAAAGGCTCTTGGAGGGGAGATTGTGCCTGGAGAAGGGCCCAGGAATGACCTGAAGGTGGGAGAAGTGCCCTGAAGTGGGGTTGTAATGGTTTGGGTGGTGCCCATGCTCATGGAGGGAAATGCTCCCAGAGGGAAAGGTGAGTGTTGGAGCATAGCAGAGAGATGAACAGCCTCTGCAGGAATCAAGGCACGTGTTTTAAAGGGAGATTTGCCATCAGGAGGGGTGGCCAAAGGGACCTAAACACCTCTCAATCCCTTCTCCTCAAGGCAGATTTGTTGGGCAGGGGCTTTTCAGGAGTTTCATAGAATCTCAGGTTGTCTCAAGCTGGAAGGAACCCACAAGGATCAGCAACTCCCTTCTCCTCACAGGAATACCCAGAAATAAACAGAGGACTAAGAGCATTGTCCAGGTGCTCCTTGAGCTCTGGCAGGCTCCATGACCATTTATTTCCCTGGGGAGCCTGTTCCAGGAACCAACCACCCTCTGGGGGAAGAACCATTCCCCAGTCCCACCTGAACTTTCCCTGGCACAGCTTCATTCCACCTCCTCGTTTGGTATCACCTGAAAGAGGAGATCAGCACCTTCCCCTCCACTGCTGCCCTGGAAGCTGAAGCCTGTCCAAGTTCTCAATGTGGCAACAACTGAGCAAAACCCCACTGAAAATACCAGCCAGCCAAGGAGAGGATCTGCCCAGCACCACTGGGCACAGGGCCCCCCTTCCATCCATTCAGGTGCAGGGTTGGAGCAGAATGAGCCATGAAATCCTGAGCAGAAATTCAAAGTTTAGATCCTACTTTTTTTTTCCCCTTTGGCCATCATTAGAGCCTTTAGCCAGCATCTGCAGCCTTCATCCCTCTCCCTGTGGACTTGCTGGTGACAGGCCCTGTTATCTCTTTGCAAACAGACCCAGAACTGACAGCCTTCACAGCAGTGGCCCTGTTAGGTCTCACAAATGAGGCATTATCTTCTCAACCTGGACCAGGAGGTGACTGGAAGTGCATCCACATGATCCAGACCAGTGCTGAACCCTCTGGGCTCCTCAGCCTCCCTGTCCTGCAGCTCAGGAGCTGGAGCACTGACCCCAGAAGCAAAGGTTTCCTTTGAATCTGGCACATCCTCATCTTTTATTCATGGTGGGTCATCCACGGTGATGAGTCAAAGCAGGAGGAGGAGGAGGGGGGAGAGGAGGACAGATTAGAACAGCTACAAAACCACCTGAAGATGCAGATGGAATCTCAGAGGGGACAGTCAGGATTAAGAGACCTGATTTCAAAACTGGCAAATTGCTTTAAATGCTTTATGTTTACAAATCCTGCACCCAGAACCTGAGGAACTCCTTATTTCCAGCAAATTAATTCCCCCGAAATAAGGGATGTATTTTCTGTCTCTGTGTTTGCAGGGTTTCAGAACAGCTCTGAGTTTTGCACAGTATTTGAGATGATTTACTAAGATCTATATTGGGTTGTCAGTGAGCATACTTGGGTGTCAGTCTCTTGATCTCCATTGATTTGTATCCATTTATGCCAGCTCAGGATTATTCTTTCAAGAAGATGGCTCTGAGTACCAAGCTTTAAAGCCCAAGTTGGTTTAATTGGACTCTTAGGTAAAGTGTTTCATGTTTCCAAAGCAGGATGAACACAAAGACACTTTCACAGGGTTGCTGATCCAAGCTTAAAAGTAGGTGTTTTTCTGGGAATTGTGCTGTCATTTGTGCTCATGGATTTACAGTGAGGCAGCAGGAAACAAGGCAAACCTGATCCATCTGGAACCACTGGCACCACCATCCCCTCCAGGACAGCAAGCAGGCAGATCTGGGTTTTAAACAGGATCCTGTCATTTGCAACCACGTTCTTTGTCAGGGGAGATGATGTCGTGCATGGAACTAAAGGAGGATACATGCCACAGACATCCTGATCCAAACTTTGGATCTTGGTATCCAGATCCTTTCGTTTGTCCCATTGGAGGAGTAAGGCTGATGGTGAATTTTAGCTCTGGAGCCAACTTCTGCAAAATCTGAAGGAGGTGGGAGGCTGGATCCAGGCTGATGCCTGTGCAGTCTGCTGGAGGCACCAGAACACAGCGTGCTCATTCCCAAATCCAGGTGCTGGCTCAGGGAGGATGCTCTGTCTGTGGACCAGCCCTGCCCCACCTGGGAGGGCCCTGAGCAGAGAGGATCTTGCTCAGCCCTGGGACAGGATGAGCTGTCAGCACCAGGTCACTGTCCCAGCACACAGGGACAGGGAGAGCTGCTGGACTGCTGATATTTGTGTTAGGTTACAAAATGTGGCTGAGGCTGTGTATCCTATCCCCATCTGTCAGAGCTGGGCAGTTCTCTGCTGTGCATTGGGCAGGTTTCTTTATCTCTCCCACAGCCAACCCTCCCTCCAGGAGATCTCTGCTGTTCATGGCCACTGAGTGTCCCTGCATGGCTGAGAAAATTCCATCATCCCATGGGGAGAGGCTCTGCCCAGGGGAGGAGCCAAGCATTCCTACCTGGATAGAATCTGCCCTGGGAACAGCCCAGCAGCCTTTTCCCACTGCATTCCCAGAGGAGCAGCTTTCTTCTGCCCTGCATTCCCAGAGGGAGCCCAGGCCCATCTCCAGCAGCACTGGAGCTGCAGAGGAAAACTCCAGCCTTGGACAGGATCCCTGCTCCAGCAGAGCCAGCCCTGGCACTGCAGGAGGGCTGGGCCACCATGGAATGGCACTGCCACCAACACCCTGACACACAGGGCTCAGCTCCTGCTCTCACTCTGGCAGTGGGTTGTTTTCTTTTTTATATTCTTGCATTTGTGTTTTTAATTTTCCTAAAAAAGAACTGTTATTCCTGCTCCCATATCATTGCCTGAGAGCCCCTTAATTTCAAAATTATAATAATTTGGAGGGAGGGGGTTTGCATTTTTCATTTCAAGGGAGGCTCCTGCCTTCCTCAGCAGACACCTGGCTGTTCAAACCAAGAATTGATTGCAGGGATTTCTGTTGGTACAATCAAGTCTCTTTTTTCCTAGGGAAAAGGATAAATTCCTTACAAACTGGATGGGGATGTCTGGGGTTCCCAGAAAGTTGCAGTAGCACCCAGCATGTTTCCTGCGTTACTTCTTTATGCTGAGGACAATATTCCCAAATAAAAGACAATTGAGGGAGGAGCAGGACATGTCACCTTCTGCCGTGCGGGACTTCCATTTGTGAAACACACCAAAAATTAAGGACCCTTCAGTTCTCCTGCCAGCTCTTCCACGATTAAAACAAAAGAGGAGGGATTGTATTTCACCCCTCTAACACCTGTCTAACCCCCCATGAAAGGGTTTGCTGCATCCCCAAGTTATTCTCATTTGAGGCTTCACACTTTTCTGTCTGCTGTTATTTCACATTTCATTATCTCAGTGTTTCCAGACAAAAATAGTCCCACTCTGGCAAATCACTGGATGTTTTTCCTCTGTTGCAAACAGATTGCTTCCCTGCCCCTCCTCAGCATCCAGCCCCCGGCTGCAGCAATATCCCTTTCATTAGATGGATCAGGAGCATCCTGCACCCTACGTATCAGTTTCCCCCCACAGATGCTGGGATTGATGTGGTGGAAATTTCCATGAGTTCTGTTACCTGTCCTAATATAAAATACAGACACATGTGGGTGCATTCATAGGCTGCTTGTCACCTCTGATTCCAAGATGAGGTGGAAGCTGTAGGGAAAAGACAAATGGTATTTGCCAGTTAGGTCTACTAATTACAGGACGTGTTTTTGGGAGGAAAAAAAAATTGTTTTCACTTGCAGTCTTTCCAATCTGTTTTGAATTAGGAGACACTTAGGATTAGAAAGTGTTTTCTCATTAGAACAAATGTCACAGATTTAAAAATCTCTTCATTTAAATTCCTCCTAATGTTCTTTGGCTTGAATGAGTGAGCTCTTAATGTCCGTTTTAATTAAAGCATTTCTGTGGGATTTCTGCCTGGGCACCTAATGACAGCAGGTCTCGAGGAAGTGGATGTGCTCCAGCTAAGAATGGGAACTCCTGGATGGCAACTGCAGCAGAAACTTTCCTTTTGGGGCTTTTTAGGGAAAAGTGCTAAAGGACACACAAATTAAGATCTGCTGAAGAAATGATCTCACACTTCCAGCAGGCAAAAATACTACATGATTTGGGTTTGCAAAGGGATTGATCTGAGTTTCCCAAGCCACTTTGAATTTTTCTCTTTTTGCTGCTGTTCTGCTGCCACCAGCACAGGCTCTGGCAGCCAGGCAGGGGCGCTGGGCTCAGGTCCTGTCCCTGCTGCCAGACCCCTCCTCTCCCCCACCTCCTGCCCCACGTTTCTCCTCCCTGGTCAGGTGAAGGTTGGTCCTTCCCCCCCTCCCCAGCAGCTCCCGTGGTGCTGGATCCATTTATCAATGCACACTTATGGGAGCTGCCAGCGAGCAGGGCTTGGTCAGCTTTCCCAGGTAAGAAATCCTCTGACACACCAGGTTTCACCAGGCAGCTGTCTGTCTGGTGGCACAGGAAGGCACCAAAGTGCTGTGAAATAAAAGTATCACTGGAGTACATCCCCATCCCTCTCCTGGAGCATGGCAATGGCAGTGGCAAGCACCCTGGTGGGGAATTGGATGATCCTGCTCCTCAGTGTTCTTTTCCAGCTGGGACAGCCCCCACTTCTCCCTTTTCCCTGGAGCAGCCTGGGACAAGGAGATGCTCCCTGCCTCTGCCTCACCACGGGACTGCCATCCCAGGGAGATCCAAGAGGAGAAGGACCTGGAGGCCAAGAGCCATCAGATGGTGGGAGCAGAACATGGACAGTTTCCCTACAGGCAGTGTAGGTGTTGAAAAAAACAGCCACAGAGCCAGAGCTCACTGATGGAAATCACACAGCTGGGGAAAGGCAGGAACCTGCCTGGGCTCACCCCAGTGGTGCCTGGCTCCCTCTCTCCCTCCCTCTCTCCCTTCCTGCTTCAGTGACACATAAATCTGGAGACAGTTAATAATGAAAGGCTATTAAGATAAGATTTAGTCTTTATCGTTCTTGTGCTTCCTTCATTTGTCAGGCACTTGAACCAAACAGAGCAAAGTCGATCTGGGAAACGCTGCTGATACCCAGACAGTGGCAGATTTATTGGTGCTTGTGCCCAGAACAACAACCAGGAGATGAGGAGCTACCTGGGCAGGTGTGGCCCCGTGTGATCAGTGTCCTGCTCCTTTCCCCCCAGGACACTCATTCAAAGCAGTCGCCTTCACTTGGTAGCTCATAAACAACGTCACTGCTGGAGCTGGGCAGCATTTCTGGGCCAAAAAGTACCTTCACAGACAAAGTGTTGTTTTGAGGAAGAAACTCGAAAAATTATGGAACGTGCTGTGTTGCAAGAGATCAAAATATCAGCTCGTTCCAACCTCACCTTCCACTATTCTAGGCTGCTCCAAGCCCCATCCGACCTGGTCTTGGAAACTTCCAGGGATCCAGGGGCAGGCACAGTTTCTCTGGATAACCTGTGCCAGTGCTGTCTAACCACCACACTTCAGGCAAATCGGTTTATTTTTAATGATCTTTGGAGGTAATATTCATTATTTCCCCCCCCTCCTTCCCCAACACATTAATTGTTTTTCTATCTTGTCAGAGAGAATCCTCTTTGTGCTGCTTCCCATTCAGGGCTTGTGAGCTGCTGCATATCTTGGTGAGGTGGAGGGAGTGCTTAGCAGCAAATCTTTGATTTCCTCATTGTAACAGTAAGAAAAATATAAGAAAATAGTAAGATGTAAGAATGTAAGAAATGTAAGAAAATGTAATAGAATGTAAGCACAGGTTTTGTTTTCAGCACATTTTCAGCTGCACATAGTGTGCAGATCCTGGAAGAAAAGGATATACACAGGGCAGTGGGTACGGCCCCAGGGCTGCCAGAGCTCCAGGAGCATTTGGACCACACTTTTAGGCACAGGGTGGGATTGTGGGGTGTCCTGGGCAGGCCCAGGAGTTGAACTGAATGATCCTGGGGGCTCCTTCTAGCTCAGGATTTTCTGATCCATGATTCTGTGATTCTTTTGCAGGAGACTGCAGGGAAACGTTCAGCCCTTCCCGACACGACAGCGGTACGGATACAGCCACCTGCAAGGCATCTGCTTTTTGAGATCATGTTCACAGAGCTTTCCCTCCTTTAACATGAAGTGGATGAGCCCCAGCTCCCCCCTTCCAACATCCGTTTATTGCTTTTAGGCTGACTTTGAGATGGGGTGGAAAAAGAAATCTGAGAGAGGTGAGTTCCAAGGTCAGCGCTGCTCACCCGGCTCTGTCATCCCACTGAGCTCATAAATTGGTGTTAACACTTCCCGGAAAGAACAACAAATATAAAAGGAGAACCTGGCTCAGAGTGGGAAGCAGAGCCATTACTGGGGCAGCCACTGCAGAGCAGAGTCTGGCATGACAGCAAATCCTGCCCAGCTCCAATGCCTGCTCAGCCCAGATGTGATCCCAGCCCCTGGCAGCATCCTGGTCATCTCCCAGGAGATTAGGCAACTTGTTTTTTTAAACATCACAAAAAGCACCTGTGTATTTCTTGATCCTCTCCTATTAGAAATCTGCTTTGGCAGAGTGCTCTTTTTTTTTTTTTTTTTTGCTTGTTCTTTAAACAGCTCCTTAGAATGGGACTTCATGGTGTGGAAAGCACAAATTAGTTCAGAGCCTTTCATTTGCACTCCCCACCCCTTCCACTTATGATTCCCTTCAGTGGGATTCACAAAATCTATTATTGCTTCTGTAGATTGGCCATGGTGTGACTTTGGAGAAAATTCTTTCTATGTTGACACTGTTGCTTCATTGTTATTCTTTCTGTATGAGTGAAACAAAATGAAAAATTCATTAAAAACAGAGAAAAAAAATGAGGAAAGAAACCCACTGGTATTTCTTTATCTCCCAGCACAAAAATCAAATGTGGAAGATTGAAAACAGGGTGACGGGAGGGGAAGGGTAAGAGAGTTAAATGTCTGAAATATCCAGCCACACACAGTGTCTAGGACAAACATGTCAATAAAAAGAATAAAAAGGACCTGTCATCTTCTCAGGGTCCCACTATCCAATTAGGAGCCAGGGAAGGGTTCCACAGGTGGACTCACTTTCTTTGAGATGTTTCAGCAGGCAGCAACCCCTCAGAGGAGCTCTGGGAGCTGCACTATGGCCCTAGGGAGCTCCCCAAGCTCTGCCCTCAGCCCTGCTCTCAGGGAATCACAGGACAGAATATCCTGAGCTGGGAGGGACCCCAGGATCAGCCAGCCCAGCCCCTGGCCCTGCACAGACACCCCAACAATCCCACCCTGTCCATCCCTGGCAGCGCTGTCCCAACGCTCCTGGAGCTCTGGCAGCCTCGGGGCCGTGCCCATTCCCTGGGGAGCCTGGGCAGTGCCAGCACCCTCTGGGGAAGAGCCTTTCCCTGAGCTCCAGCCTGACCTGCCCTGGCACAGCTCCAGCCATTCACTGTCACTGTCACAGTGAGCAGAGGTCAGAGCTGCCCCTCGGGAGGAGCTGCAGCCCCTGATGAGGTCTGCTCTCAGCCTTCTCTTCCCCAGCTGAACAGACCAAGTGACCCCAGCAATCTCCACATGGCCCCTCCAGGCTCTCCCAGCCTGGCAGGACCCCACATCCTCCCCTTTCCAGTTGGGCTGGCATCCCCAGTCCCCACACGGCTCCAAGTCCCCCTGACATCACCTCTCGTCTGGCTTGCCCCAGTTTTCCAAGTAGGGAGGCAGAGGCAGGAGGTGGCAGGGAAGGGACAAACTGAGGGAATCTGAGGCATAGACAGACTCTGCTGGCTGTGAGACTGGGAACAGCTCCCCACCCCATGGATGTTCTGGTGAGCTCCCAGTGCCTCCTTCTCTGGTGATGGGACACTCTGCCTGTGCACAGCCGTATGCTGACTTCCTCCAGGGCCTTCTGAATCTCCCAGTCTGCAGCCTCAAGGACACCTATTTAGGATTGGAGGGACAGATCCTCTGGGCAGGCAAGCCAGAGGAGCTAGGCCATGCCCTGGAGCTCCTCCTCACCAGTGGGACCTCAGAAAATTGCTCTGTGTGGTTCTTCAGCCTCAGAGCAGTGTGTGACTGTTCAGGGCAGGTTGGAAGTCCCCATCCACTTTTTCCTGGGATAAGGCTGATAAGGAGCATCTTCTGTGGTTCCTCACAGGGAGCCCCACACTCCCCCAGGTGCCTTGGTGCTGGGAAGGGCTGTGGTGTGGTCTCCACGTTCTCCTGGCATACCAAGTCAGCACCTCACAGTGCAGACGGGTGGCTTTGTAAAGGCTGGCTGAGACCTGGGCTCCAGGGAGATTAGGGATGGTGGACTCTACCTGGGTGCCAGTTACAAGGGGCAGGATCCCTCAGGGGTCTTTCCTGGGCCATGTCCTAATAGCCATAGCAATGACCTGAAAAATGCACCCTGAAAATGAGACCCTCACTGTCCCTTCCAACCTGAGCTCTCCTGGGATATTGTAGCTCCCCAATCCTCTTCCTAAACCTGCTGCAGGTTTGCTCTGTAGCTGCAGCTTGTTTATTCTCATGCCAGACTCTCATGGAGATCAGGTCTTGATCTCCACAATCACCACGACATTATTATCCATCCCAGGAGGGGGACACCCCCAAAAATAATCACCTAAATATTTTTAAAAAATAAAAATGACAAAACATTTCCCAAGATCTCTGCTGAGGAATGTCACAGGGGAAGAAAAACTCTTTTTGTGATCAAGAGACTGAACTTCAAAACACCCAAACTGCACATCTCTGCGGGGCACCTTTCTGCAGGGTTATTAATAAGAAATAATTGTTTTAAATGCAGAAAAGTCTGTGTACTTTCTATTCCCTTCCAAAAGCCCTGCATCGCTTGTCCTTAATGAATAATGAAAGATGCTTTTGTATTGCTTCCCACCCATAGACTTTCAAGTGATTGTTAAGCAATAATAAATAGGACTCTAAAGAAATCAGGGCTTGATGAAAACTTAATTCTGGACTAATAAGAGAAGCACCTGCTGTTGCACAAGTTTACAGACGTTCCTGGGGCTTTGGTGGGTGGAGAATTTTGGTGAAAGCTCTGAATGTTCTAGCCCTGAGAAAATATCACTAAATGATTCTGAAATGTTGTCGTGTAGCTCCAAGGGAATTAGAGTTTGGGAGGAAACCGGGAGATGCCATGCCCAGGACAGGCACTGATGCGCTCCGTGATCTCCCTCCAAGGGGGGATTTATCATGGAAAGCCAAACCCAAAGAGGACATTGTTCTTCAAGGAGAGAGAGAGAGAGAGAGCAACATCCCATGTCAGAATGGGGAATTTGGATTGCACGGGAAAACAGTGTATTCCACCAGGAAGCTGATGTGGCTTTCAACCCTGCCAAGGGAAAGCACATGGTGCAGGTGAAAAACTGAAGCTTGGAAGGGATATCATGGAATAATGGAATGGGTTGGGTTGGAAGAGACCTTAAAGGCCATCTCATCCCACTCCCTGCCATGGCAGGGACACCTTCCACTGTCCCAGGCTGCTCCAAGCCCCATCCAGCCTGGCCTTGGACACCTCCGATCCAGGGACAGCCACAGCTGCTCTGGGCACCCTGTGCCAGGGCCTCCCCAGCCTCAGAGGGGAGAATTTCTTCCTGATATCCAATCTAATCCCTGCCCTCTGTCAGCCAGGAGTTGCCCAAGAAAAATTAAGCTGAAGAAGCCAGTAATTTGTTCACGTTTGGGTTGGTAGGTACTGAGTTCTTGCCTACAGCTTACAGCCAGAGACATCTTGATGTTGACAGGAGAGTTCACCTCACTGAGGGGTCTTTACCCAACCTACAGAGGAATCTTCTAAGCACCTCAACATTCCCATCAGGAATCAGCACTGTGTCAGGTAGTTTTGTGTAACTGACCACTTAAATACCACTATAATTCTGTTGGGGTCAGTGGAGAAAAACTATGGGGGATCTGCCTTGATTGTCAGTTAATCATTTGTGCTGTTGCACTATCCCAGGCATGTAACAGGAATAAATTTCTTCACTGAAAGGGCTGTCCAGCCCCAGCACAGCTGCCCAGGGCAGTGGGGGGAGTCACCATCCCTGCAGGGATTTAAAGCTGTGAAGATGTGGCACTTGGGGACNGTGCGCGGCACTGAGCCGGCGGCTCCCGCGGGCGAGGCGGGACGGGCCGGGCCCTCCGTCCGCACGGCACCGACCTGCCCGGCACCGANTTGGCAGTGCCGCGATAATGGTTGGACTTGATGGTGATTCTGTGATTTATGCCTCTGTGACGGCTCGCTCCTGCTGGTGAGCTCTTGCCCTTTCCTAACACGCCGTTGAGAGCAGCTGCATAAAATTATTTGCATTGATGTCACTTGAACACCTCTGCCGTGAGCTGGGAGCACACAGCGTGAGCTGTGGAACCCGTGTGCCACCTCCAACCGATGCTGTTCCGTGCCCAGCTCCGCGTGTGCCTGTCCCTCTAGCGCCGGCGCTCTCAGCCTGCCCTTCCCACGCGTTTAGACAGTGGCGAAATGCCGGACGTTAATTTCCGTCAGGAAACATCATTTTCCCAAGAGAACCGTTTTCTTCCCGGTGAGTGCCAGGAGCAGGCGGACACAGACTGGAGCAGCCGAACATAGCTGTTACCGAGAGCCCCTGGGGAAGAGCGGCCGGGCTGGAGCTCCGGGCTGGGGCCGCGGCTCCGCTCCGCGCTCGGCGGGGACACCGCGGGTGCGAACTTCGGCTGCGGCTCCCGGGAAACTGGGTGTAGGCAAAGAGCGAGCGGTGCCGGTGCGAGCGCTCGGGGCGGCTGCTCCGCAGCTCTTGGGCCGTGCTGCGAGGCCGGGACCGCCAACAACGAGACCGCCGAACGCAGCCCAGCCCAGCCGAGGCAGCCCCGCCGCTCCCTCACGGGGACCCGCGCCCGGAGCAGCCCCGCGCACCCGGCCCCGCCCGCGCCCGCCCCGCTCTGGACTCTTCCACCGCCCTGGCAGCGGAGCGGGACGGAGCGGGCGGTGCGGGGCGAGCGGCGCTGCCCCGAGCCGAGCCCCGGCGGCGCAGCCCTGCCCGGCACAGCTCCATGAGGGCGGATCAGTAAAGGCCTCGCCGCGGCAGCAGGGCAAACGGGCGGCGGGCGGAGGGGTGGGCTCTCCGCGGTGCGTGGGTCCCCCCCGGTCTGGAGCCGTGGTACGGTCGGCGGGAAGGAGCCGCGGCGCGGGGCGGTGCGCGGCACTGAGCCGGCGGCTCCCGCGGGCGAGGCGGGACGGGCCGGGCCCTCCGTCCGCACGGCACCGACCTGCCCGGCACCGACCTGCCCGGTGAGTGCTGCCGCCCCTTTTCCCCGGCTGCTGCGGGGCGCCGCTCCCGCCAGCCGGAGCGTGCGGTCCGTGCCGGCGGCGCGGGTCTCCCTGCTAGTGACTTACTGCCGCTTTTTTTTTTTCAATCTTCACTTTCCCCACCGGTTTTATTGTGTGTGGTTAGGGTTTTTCTGTCTTTGATGTACATTTTCCCCGTTTAATGGGATGGGCAAGTGGCGAGCCTGGAAGCGGCTGCCGGGTGGGTCCGACCCCACTGAGGTGGCGATGGCTCCGGCGCTGAGCCCTCCGCGGGTCTGGACGCCTGGGAGGGATATCCGCGGTGTGACCGCACGGTCGGGGGTACTTTGTGCCTCCTGCAAACCGGAGATGCTCGGCTGCTCTGCCAGCGGGGCCTCGGGCGGCCGAGAGCGGCTTCGTAGCGAGAAAACAGGCGGAATACCGAGCCCGAGCGGCGCTGAGCCGCGCCGCTCCCCGCGGGTCCGTGCCGAGCCCTGAGGGCTCCAGCGCGCGGTGCCGGAACCGCCGGAGCTTCTCTGCAGCGATTATGTCGGGGCTGCTGTTGTCTGTCCGGAGCTGTATTTGGGAATAGGCTCCCCAGAGAAGTGGTGGAGTCACCATCCTCGAGAATGTAAAAATGAGCAGATGTGGCGCTCGGCCGTAACGTTTTAGTGGCCAGAGATTGGAACCTGATCATTTTTGAGGTCTTTTTCAATCTTAATGATTCTGTTGATTTGAGACGATGTATGAAACTTCGGGTCTTACTCCAGAGCAGTTTTGGTGAGTGTGAAACAGTCAGATCTGGCCGTGCCTTTGGAAGGGTGTCCGGCGGCTGGTTCCCTCTTTAGGCAGCCCAGGCGGCTGAGACACAAACTGCCGGGATGGACAAGGGTGGATGTGCACCTTTATTTTGTGACTTGCTCCTCAAGAGCAGGACCCTGCCTGCAGGACCGACCCATCGCAGTTGTGCTTGCTGCAGCGCTTCAGCACAGAATCCTAGAATTACTTAGGTTGGAAAAGCCCGCTAAGATTGAGTCTAGCCATTAACCCAGCACTGCCAAGCCAACCACTAAACCATGTCCCCAAGTGCCACTTCTACACCTCTTCTAAATCCCTGCAGGGATGGTGATTCCACCACTTCTGAGTGTAATTTTCCCATGGTTTTGGCATGGGGAAGGGCTGGGAGCCAGCCCATGCTGCTTGTGGCTCCGGGGCCTTCCCACACTGGCGTGGCTGCTCAGGCTATGGAGGACACTGAAGTGGATGGCATCACGGCTAGCTTGAGCTGACTTTCAAGGCCAGAAGAAAAGACCACCTTATTTCATATTGAGGAGACTGCTGTCTTTGCCCCGCCGGTAAATCCCGTGTGGTGACCGATGGCCGGTGCCAGCACCGGCCAGGCAGGGAGGGAGCTCAGGTCAGACCCTGCTGCCGGCCCTTTCCGGGCTGGCAGGGCCAGCACAAGCCCTTGACATTTGCCCTGGCTGAACCTGTTTTCCTTGGCTGTGTCACAGCACCTCCGGATTGTCCCTGCTGCGGGAGGAGCGCTGAGCTCTTCCACAGGTGCCTCTGCTCTGGTCTCCCTTTGGCAGTTAAGTGGGAGACGGCGCTTTCCCTTTCGTTGTGCCCTGTCCTTTATTCTGCTGCTTTTTGGGATTTAGGCTCTTCGCATTATTCCAAACACAGGGAAGGAGCCTGGCTTCCAAGTGAGCTCCGGGATGAGGAGCCTGCAGGGATGGGTGGACAGGGAAGGGCTGCTGTTGTCAGGGAGCTGAGGAGCTGTGCCACGAGCAGAACCTCAGATGTGTGACCCTGGAGCACCTTCGTGGGCTGCCTGCTCTGGCTGACAGCTTGTCACAAGGTTTATTGCTCCCGTTCCTGGAAGCCTTTCTGTGGTTTTGGCCGCGTGTGAAAGCTTCCTTCGAGAGGAAGGGGTGTTCAGACACTCCTCCGGCACTCTGAGCCGGGGAAGATTGCTGCTGTTTTACTTCTGTCAGGCTAATATTGGAGATGGGTTTCAGGGGAACGAGAAAGCAGAAAGAGGTGTGTCTCTTAAGAACCACTTTCTTTAGAAATGGCTGATAATAGGCAGTGAGTTTGGGGAGGATGTTTTATTTAGGCATTGAAAAGAGAGGATTAAAGCTCTTGACAGAGAACAGTTTATGTGGCGTAAGTGATGGGATTTGATCATTCAGAAAAAGACTCTAACGTGTTCCCATCACCAAGACAGCTTACAGCTCTCCTTGTCCCAAATCATTCAGTAAAAGCAACAAAACTCCTTTTGATTTAAGTTCTTTACTGGTGGCTGCATAAGGAGTTTTCAGACCTAGCAGTAAATTTGTATCTTGCTCAAAGAAAACAGCCCATGGATATAAAAATCTGTGATATGCTGAAGGTACTGTGGATTTATCCAAGGTGTTGATTATAGGCATTGGAAGTAGCTGTGTCTGTCTGGGAGAAATGCAGCTTTTCCTTCCTTGCCCCCTCCCTTTAAGTTACCGGCACAGAGCTGTGCTCCTGGATTTGCAGAAGCACAAAGTCACTGCTCTTAAAATTACTGAAATAAAAAAGGTTTGTGCAGGGGAGAAGAAACAAGAATCAAATTTTAGGCTCAAAATGTGATTCCAAAACAAGTTGCTCATTCTTCTCACAGCTTGAGGTTTGTGATGGAATGGTTGAAAATACCCACCAAGAAAAACAGGCTGGGGAAAAAAAAATCTGGAATAAGCTGAACAGAGTGAAATTCAGAATAAATTGTCATCAGAGAATGTTTATAAACCTGCTGGAGAAAAGGGAGGGAGCAACAATTCAGATCAATAACAAGTTCTTTTTTATAACTGTAGCGCTTTAATCATATAGTTTAAAAAAATAATCCTAAATGTGTGCATTTTATACCTGTGCTGGTAGCTGGGGCTAAATCTGCAGAGTTCACGCTGATCTGGGTAATCTGAATCAAGCTGAATAGTAAAGAGGCTCTTAGGAGGATCTGAAACCCAGGAGGCATTTTTCAAACCTGAGTTATGTCACTTTTTTTAGAGGTGCCTCAGGCAATTGCATTTTAAGAAGACAAAGCTTTTGTTTTCAAGCTGGCCTAGAAAAATGCCAAGGATGAATCCAAAGTAAAGGCTTTCAGAAGTTGTCATTTGTGATTAAGTTGATTTTGCTGTTGTGCACAGAAGGCCGCTGCCTTCCCCGGCGCGCCCAGAGCTGGGGCTATTTTTATTTTTGCCACCAGTCCTAGTTTACCTGTCTAATTCCAGTGAGGAATAGTGCCCAGGGCTCTCACCTGTAAGTGTGTATTTAATGAGAAGGCCAGGTGTCTGCCAGCTCCATCTCCAATAGAAAATGAATCGTATGTGCCTTATAAAAGGCAGAATTGAGGTGATACAGGGCAGGGATTGACTTAGATGGGTATTCTGCAGAATTAACATCTGTCTGGTTTAGTATTTGAAATGCTGGAAATACCAAAGCCAAGGCTTTGAACCACGAGCAAAGGCTGTTTCCTTTCACAGAGGCCAGTCTGCATGCAGTAGTGCATCCAAAGCTTTTCTTGGGGCTTCTCGTGTGCCTTGCAGCCTAAAACAATCAGAAGGAGAATCCTGGTGTTGCCAGGCTGTGGGCACACAGGAGGAGCTGCTCCTGCCGAGCCCGAGCTGGGGGAATATTGTGCAGGACGTAACAGATGATGCTGGAGCATGGATGTGGAAAAGTCTGCTGCCTGCAATCTGGAGAGCTGTGAGCTCCCAGCGAGATGCTCCTTGTTAGAGAAAGGTGGAATCCTGCGAGTATTGTAATGGCTTCTTGTTCTTAAATAAAACAAGAGTAGGTTTTGTCTGAAAATCTGTGTGAAAGCAGCTCTGGCTGCAGGAGCAGTGCCAGGGCTGTCTCACCTGGACAGGAGGTGTCCCCGGAGCCCCCCTGTCTCTGGGAGCAGCAGATTCCTCAGCCCTGGCTCCGGATAGCCAGGGAAGGGCTATAAGGGCAGCCTGAGTCATCCTTTTGGCTCTTGTGTAACGCCCAAACAATGCTGCTTGTCCTGCTGGCTGAGGGCTCTTGGACAAAGAGGTGTGGGACTGGATGGAGCCTCTCCAGGGGCACCTCTGAGCTGCAGCTTCTGCAGCATCTGGCTCCTGCAGTTCTCACAAAGGCACCTCAGAATCCTAATATTTGTTGTGGTTTTTTTTTTTATAAAGCAAACCTTGAGAACGTGTTGCAAATGTGTAGAGCAAGTGATGCTGGTGATCTGAGGCAAGACTTAGCCTTGCCTTTGCAGAGAAGGTCTCCAGTTGATTTCTGGGCTTTTCCTTCCCCTCTGTTGCTGGAGCTGCCCGGCAGGATGTGCCCAGTAGGATGCTGAGCTCTGGTCCAGGAGCATCCCTGCACCTGCAGCACAATATTTCCTTCACTGAACATCCACAGACTTTGCCAGTAATGTTGCACAACTGTTTTTGGGGTGTGTTTGTTTTTTTTTGTTTTGTTTGTTTGTTTGTTGGTGTTCTGTTGGTTTTTTGTTGTTTTTTTTAATTTCATTCCAGAAGATCTGGTTTTAAAATGGAAAACACAATGCCAGGTTGCTAGGGTTTATTTCTGCCAAGAGTGAGGTGAATAGATGGGCACCTCTGGGCTATGTCTGTGTGAATTCAGTGACTCTCTGGTGGTATCTGCAGCATCGCCTCCGTGTGGGGATGGTATCAAACAAAGGAGCTGAGAAATGCCAGGGCTTTATCTGATGATGCATTTCCAAGCAGCTTACATTTCAACAAATACACCCGAGCTGGGAATGAATATGAACACATCTTCGGGTTGGTACTGCAGGCAGAATAAGAATGGCCAGGTTAAATGTGTGAGCAGGAGTAATACGGAGGCAGTGCAGCTCCAATTCCCAGAGGTTCCTGCTGTGTCCCACCTTCCCTGGAGGGACAGCATCCTTCCCCTAGAGTTCTGCCTGCTGGCATTTAAACAAGAGACAATTTCTGCAAGAGGAGGTGTTGGGGAAGAGGTGGCAGTGGACAGTCGTTGTGGAACCATTGTTGTTCATTTTAATGTGTGACTTCCTGAATTCAGGATAGGCTGGCAAAGGTCACAGGGTGGACAGAGGAGGTTGCAGGTCTCCCCCACCAAAGCTCTTGATGTCTTTATTAGTCTAAATCTTGTGCTGCCTTTCTGTCTTCAGCAAACTTTCTTTTGGAAAACTGTCTTGGGAGCATTAGTGAGAGAAGAAGTTCTTTGGGAGGATGTGGGGAGTGCTGGCAGTGCCAGTTTTGCACAGGGCAGCTGTTGCTGTGGCTGCTGTGTCACTGGCACCTGTGTCAGTGCCCTTATGGCTGCCTTTCACCTAGCCTTCAGTGACATCCTCCATTTGCCAGGGCTTCAGGGTGACTCTTCTGGCCCGGGCTGTGGCCCCTGTGTAGAAGACTGCAGGTAGCTGGTGCTCAAACATAATTGTTTTTTTTGAAATCTAGAAATAAATCTCAGTGGTTGCTGTGGGACAGACCTTGCAGAGCTGATGGTGCTGCCTGGCCTGAGCTGTGTTCCTGCTGAGGGGCAGCACTGGAGGGGTTTGGTGGTTCAGCCGCTTCTGATTCCTGTCCCTGGAGCTGTGTCTGCTGTAAAACAGGTATTTTTGTTGGTGCTGCAGGAATCTGCAATGCTTGGAGCTCTTACAGCTCCTGAAGCTCCTTCTGGAGTTGGTAAAAGCTGTAAGCACTGCAGAAATCCTCTTGAGCTCTTCTAGTAATTTAAACTTATTTTTTTATTTATAATTTTTAAACTTCCGCTCCAAAGCGTGCAGCTCTTACGTTCACACATTTCAACAGGCCAGTAAAACCTCCCTGTCTCTGTGATAACTCTGAGAGGATCCCAGAATGGTTTGGGTTAGAAGGCACCTTAAAGCCCATCCAGTGGCACCCCTGCCATGGCAGGGACACCTTCCACTATTCCAGGTTGCTCCAAGCCCCGTCCAGCCTGGCCTTGGACACTTCCAGGGATCCAGGGGCAGCCCCAGATTCTCTGGGCACCCTGTGCCAGGGCCTCCGCACCTTCTCAGGGAAGAATTCCTTCCCCAGTATCCCATCTAGCCCTGCCCTCTGGCAGTGGGAAGCCATTCCCCTAGTCCTGTCCCTCCATCCCTTGTCCAAAGTCAAGGAACTGGCTGCTCTGAAATTTCATTTTAAGATGGAAAATCCTTGGTGCAGCTCACACCCTGCAGCCAGCGTCCATCCTGTACCTCTGGTGGCACCTGGGCACCCTCAGGGCACAGGTGAGGGTGAGGAGAAGCACCCCTTGGGAAGTTCCCCTGGCAGGACAGCTGTGCAGGTAACACTGTGGAGCATCTCCAGCACTGGGGGAGTGGCTGCTGCACATCAAAGGTGGGATTTGTGGTTTTCCTGTTAATGAGGAGCAATGCTTCCCTGCAGCTGGGCTCCCCAGCCTTTCGACTGCGGCATAAACAGCATTTCCAGGGAGGCCACAGTGATAGTGCCGAGTTTGCTGGTACCTCCTGTGAGCACAGCCACACCTCGTGGCAGGAGAGAGGCAGGCAGGGCTTAGATGATTTAATTAAAGTTGTTGTGAGGAAGAAATTAAATTTGGTCTCTTGCCCTGCTCGTATTACGAGGGAGAGAGTGCAGCCTTTCTGAACTGAGCCATTCCTTGCCTTCTGTTTGCCTTGGAAAAAAAGCAATTTCTCTGTCAGCTTTTAGCCTGGCTCCTGGGCCTCAGTTGCTTGTTTATCTTCAGCAGCTCCCCAAATCGCTTTGAAGATGGGCTTAAATATTGATCATCTCTTACAGTCCTTCATCTTTGTTCTGCCAGCAGACATTAGGAAAGATATTTTAAATTACCTTTTCCCCCCCAAATGAACGGGCTGTGTGTATGGGCCAGGAGAATTAAAGCTCTTTCAGCCGAAGTATAAATCAGCTGCTCCCATGTTTTTGCCCAGTTCTCCTGGATTCGTCTTCAGCCCAGTGTGCAAATCAGCAGGGATTCCAGGGAAGATAAAAGCCAAAGTGCAACTTAATTTCAAGGCAGAATCTACCAGTGTTCTGTTTGGGGAGCAGGTTCCTGTTTAAAAATGGCTTTTTCTCCCCTTATTGCAGCAGTGGGCTCTTTCTTCTTGAGGGGGGCTCCATGGGGTGATGCTGTTCAGACAGTGGGATGCAGAGATGAGGTGATGCCTGACACTGGCAGCTGCTGGCAGGGAAATTTGGAAAAGAAGCTTTGGATCTCTTCCTATGCCATTTGAGCACTGAGATCTGGGAAAAAAAAAAGTACTGGCTAACAGCAGAACATTTATTCTGTGTCAAACAGGCAGCAGACAGCAGAGGTGGTTAATTCAGCATGGAAAAGCCCAGAGCTACAGCTGAACAGGCAGGAAGGTTTAATCAATCATTTGGAGCAAGTTTCTGATGCTCCTTTATGCAGACAGTTTTTTGTGGTGGTGTTGTTAACACTTCATTGGTAACAGGTCACAGCAGCCTCTCTCCCAAGCAGAGCTGGAAGGCAGCAGGTTATTTAGATGTACAATCACCTTAATTCCTGGTGCATGTCCCGAAATACTGGTGAGAGGAGGTCCTGGAGGGCTTGGGCTGAGGAGTTTGGCTCAGGGAAGGGGGATGCAGCAGCCTGAGCTGTGGGTGTGTGACCCAGCCTGGTGTCTGCATTCATTGCTTTTATCACCATTTATCATATCACAGAGTCACAGTCTGGTTTGGGTAGGAAGGGACCTTAAGGCTCATCTCATTCCAATCTCCTTCTGCAGTTCAATTTGCAGATTCCATATCCCCATCCCTTTCTGTGTGCTGATTCTCTCTGCCTTTTCAACCCCTCGTTTGCAAGAGGGGGGGAAAAAGTGTGGCCTCAGAGTTAATAGATTTTAGCCTTATATATAGCATAAACATCTGTATTTGATACTTTGTTGTGAGGCATTGGTGCAGGGGATTCTGGCTCAGTGAGTCAGAGGCTTTTACCCACTCAGTGATGTGAGTAATTTATGGCTTGCCCCCGGTCTGCACAGCTGGGTTGCCAAACTACAGCATGTTGGGGAGTAAATATTGCATGCTTACACAAAGCCTTTTTCTCTCCAAGTCCCCAAAAAGAGGATGAACCACTTTAACAGGCTGCTCAGGCTGGGTAGGTGCCGTATCCTGGGGCAAAATGCAGTTGGGCAAAGCAGCCCAGCAATCTTACAAATACAGTGAATTTTAAATTCTTTCCTGAGTTGTAACAGGAGGGGAGCATTCCTGAGCATCTCCACAACCTGCACTGGTGTGACAGTGATGTGAGAGAGAAAGCTTTGTGCAGTGATGGCAAACAGCCTTTAGATCCACTGAGTTTTTGTTAAGAGAAAGTGTTTTTGGAAGTAGATGCCCTCAGCCCATGCTGGAATTGTTTTCCCTGTTAGTACCAAACAGGATGATGCTGCTGAGGTGCAGGGAGCCAGGACTTGTGCTGCCAGTGACTGCTTTATAAATTTCCAGCTTAAATCAGGCAATAAGTTTGGATTTTTTTTTTCTTACTGTGAAGCTTGACAACTTCTTGCTTTACTCTGAGTCTCACAGTCCTGAGCAAGAGGAATCTTCAGCAAATAAGACCAGCTGATAAAATTGATGCAAACGAATTAATTTATTTTATTAGAAATACGAAGTACTCTGAGCTGGAAGGGACCCACAAGGATTGAATCCAACTCCTGGACACTCCAGCTATCCCATCCTGTGCCTCAGAGCATTGTCCAAGTGTCCCTTGAGCTCTGGCAGGCTTGGTGCTGTGATCACTTCCTTGAATTCTTTTTTATCCCTCGAATTTTGCTTGCTTGAAGTTATCTAGTGAGAATAAAGACATCCAGAAGGTGTTGATAAGGCTTCTCACCCTCTAGAGTTGCTTTTTCCTCCCACCCTGAAAAAAAAATGTAACCAAATCTGAGAAATCTGTAGGAGTTGGTGGCCAGTGCTGCCATTTGCCCTTGCAGCAGGGTGGTATCTGAAGCTCTGGGCTTGCTGAGGAGCAGTTGTGGCTCTGGTGTTGATGCTCTAAATATAAAACAGGTAGGAGGGCATGTGACTTGGCCTGACCTTGGGCAGCAGCAGAGCTGGGAGCAAAGCCAGGTCCAGCTCCCAGTTCCTCTCTGTGCCATTTCTGTGCTGCTCTGGCCTCCCCCAGACCCTGCAGATCCCTTCCCAGCCCCAGCCCCAGCCAGGTGCGGGTGCCCGAGCCCAGGCTGCTGCTCCCAGCCACTCCCACCCCATTCCTGGGGCTTTTCCCTGTCACAGGGGATTCTCTGGGAGGGACTGGACTCTGGGGAATGCCTGGCATGTGGGATTTCCTCGGTGCAGCTGCATTGCAGCCGTTTTTGCCAGGCTTAGTGTTGGGTTGAGGAGCTGGCCCTGCTCTGGGCACCCTCCTTGGCCAATCTGTCTGCAGCACCTGTTTCCCTTTGCTGCATTGGCTGATTTTCTGCCTTTTCTTGTCTCAGGGTGAAACTCTGGGAGGTAATAGACACCTGAAATTACAGAATCACTGCGATTGGAAAAGACTTCTAAGACCATTGAGTGTAACTGTTAACACAGCACCATGCTTGCCATGTCCCCAGGTGCCACATCCACGTGTTTTTTGAACACTTCCACTGACTGTGCCACTTCCCTGGGCAGCCTGCCCTGATGCCTGACTGCTCGTTCAGCAAAGAGATTTTCCCTGATATCCAGTCTAAACTTCCCCAGCACAGCTCCAAGCTATTTCCTCCTGCTGCTTGTTCCCTGAGAGAAGAGCCTGAACCCAGCTTGTCCTAATGGACTTGGTTGGGTCACCTGGGTGCTGCAGGAATGTGCAGCTTATTTCAGGTGAAGAGATTTTGTAGCAGTGCTGTGGTTGTGTCCTGATTGAGCAGTCCCAGGGCTCTGTCCCTGTGCTGGTGCCATTAATTGTCCTGTGAGGATCCCTGGGGGATGGATGTCAATCCTTCACACTCCTGCCCAAGGTTACAGGGCTGTTGGTCCTGGGAACAAAAGCTGTGTTCCAGTCTTGAAAATCGTAGAATCCTGCAATGGTTTGGGTTGGAGGGACCTTAATGATCATCCCTTTCCACCCCCTGCCATGGGCAGAGACACCTTCCACTGTCTCAGCTTGCTCCAATCCCTATCCAGCCTGGCCTTGAACACTTTCAGAGATGGGCAATCCTGGGAAGTGTATTTAAACAAAAAAAGATGGATGTTCTGCTCCTGAGTTCTCACCTGAATCCTAGTGCAGCACTCCTGTGCACAGCTGCCTTTTGTTCCTGCACGTTCCCAGGCAAAGCAGGTGGTGTTTAATTTTTTTCTGCATTAAAAAAAAAAAAATCTGTGGCGTGCTGTGCGAGGCTACTCACATCTGTGCACTCTATGTAGGTCAGATGTGTAGCTGCTTCTTTATGAAGACTAAACTTGACAGCGTTTCCTCGCTGCAGCCAGTGAGGGAGGATCACAAAATTCACATGCTGTCTCCGTGAGAAATGTCCTTAGGGAGGACCCCACAGGGGCTGTGTGTGCAGGTGAAGTTTGCTGCCTTCCTGCTGTGCTCCAGGTTTGTGACAATGAGCTTTATTGATGGAAGATTTATCGGGGCTGCCTATCCAGGCTTGATTCAGTGTCATACCAGATTAGCCTTGCAGCTGGAAATGCTAAATGCTTCTCTGCCCTGCTTCCAGCAGCTGCCTTTTGCTCTGCTCCCACAAAAAAGCCTGTTCCCTAATCTCTGCAGCCTGTGCTGCTCTTGCTGTATTTCTTCCCATGCAAATGCCTCTGCCTCCCCTTTCCTCCCTGCAGCCAATCCTGTTCTGGGATTCCTTGACCTCTTCTGACTCTGGCAGTGGAGGAGGAGAAAATGAGTTGGAAACAGGCAACCTGTCATGGCCAGGAGCAAGTTAGGGACCTGATCTAACACCTTGTAGAGCAGTGGGGAGTCTCCCCTTGCTCATGGACACAACCTCAGATCAGGTGTGTGTGGTCTTGTGGGAGATGCTCCACTGGGGTGAAGCTAACAGAGATCAAGGACACTGCTTCTGCTGCTCTGCCACTCAGCAGGGTCCTCCAATCTCCTCAGTGTGATCCCAGCCCATGGAACAGAGGACCTGAACCAGGCTGGCTGGTTTGTGCATGTTGGGAGTTTCTTCTGTGTTCAGTCCTGGGATTCTGTGGGCAGTGTAGAACTTTCTCACAGAAGGGGCTTTTTTGGAGGGAGAACTTGAAAACCGGTCCCTGAGCATCCATTAAAAACAGATAAACAGAGGACCTAAGGTTCATTTAAATCTGAAGAGGGAACTGGCTTTGCTGTCCACATTACTTTTCCTTAGCTGAGATGACCTTGGGAGCCACCACAACTGGAGTAGTGGCAGAGGGGGATCAGAGCAGATGAAGATGGATATGTGAATGTCCTTAGGCAACCCAGTGCAGGAGAGAAAATATTTCCAGTTTTAAAATTGTACTGTGTGCTCCACAAGTCTTACAAGAAACATTTGAACTGAAAGGAAGGCTCCAGCTGCCACCTCCTCCTCTGAAAATGAGAGCATCTGCAACAAAGGAAGGATTCAGCACAGGAGGGATGGTCTACAAGCACTAACAGCTTTCCAGGAGACTCCAGATGGAATGGGAACTTGTGTCCTGAAGCAGCTGGATGAGCACTCAGGACATGGCCATGAGCAGCTCCTGGTGACTGGAGCAGTAAGTGGGGGTAGGTGGAGCACTGATCTGGTTGTGACTGCTCCATGGATTTGGGAGCATTGCTCTTGGGTTGGAGTAGGCTTCCAGTGTGAGGAAATGGACTCTGGAATTCATAGAGTTGTACAAAGGAAATGAGCAGTGTTGGAACACTTGAGGGGAAATCAGAATAATTGAAAATTGCTTGTCCTGCTCTACACAAATTCCAGCTGCAGTCCTGATTCTGGGTGTGTAAATGAGTGTGAGCACATCTCAGTGCAGCTCCCTCTGCTGCAGAGACCACTTTGATAATTGCTCTGCTGCTGTGTTCGGCCACAGATCCAGGGATGAGACGTTTCCCATGGCTGCTCCTTCCTTTCTTCCTAAATAAGATGAAGAGTGCCTTGTTAGGGAAGCTCCAGAGTGCAACCAATCTCTTAAACTCCTGCTGATCAACTGAAACTAAGAGGGAACTAATGAAATCCCTATTGCCACAACACATTTGTTTTGACCTTTAAAAGGAAAATGTGCTGGTGAGTCAGGAGTCCCACCAGGAGATCTGGGCTTGTTTTGGGCAGGAGATGGAGTGGGGACTGTGGGGGTTTAAAGAGGAGGCAGAGAGCAGAGCAGGGGGTGAATTTGCTGTGCTTTGGGTTCTGGTGAGCTCACAAGTGAAGTCTCAGCTTTTGGGGGTCTCTCAGCTGTTCTGGTTATGAAGCAAACAGAGGTACTTGAGTATTTTGCCATTTTTTTTCCTGACTTGGTTTTAAAAGCAGGGTGTAAAACTCCTTATTATTAGAGATTAAAAAAGGGAGGGAGGAAGGATCCTGTGCCATTCTCTGCGTTCACAGCAGAAATGAAATGACTGCTTTGGCCAAAACAATCAGTCTCAAACATTTTCATGGCAGAAAGTCCTTCTGAGAAAGGTTTGTGCCTCAAGGTGAGTGAGCCTAGCTGAGCCTCCCAGCAGCTCATCAAGGCCTTTGTTAGTTTGATGTAAACTCAGGTGGGAGAAGATGGGCTAAAGGCTGAGTTTAGTGCTTTGAGGCGGTTTTCCTCCTGAAAGTTCCGAGGCAAAGAGGATTTTGCACTCACCAGGAGCTCTGTCCATGGAAAAGAGGCCTTGTGAAGGACTGATTCTTCAGCTGTTGGGACTGGCTTTCTCCTGGCAAAGACCTTGAAGGTCTCAGTTGACATATAGCAAAGCTCAGGTGTTTGGAATGCACAGACACTTTGGGGACATCTCTCCTTGGCTCTGGTGAGTGTCTCCTGGGCCCTCCTCTGGCTCCAGTGCTCCAGAGGAGCACATGCAGCTAGTTTCCTACTGGTACCAGTGCTGTGCTGTGCTGGTGGGCACCATCCTGCCCTGAGGATGCCAAGAACCAGAGAGCTCTCCCTGTGCAGGGACTGGGCACAGCTGCTCCCGTGGTGCCAGGGAAGCGATGTTTGTGTGACAGCTGGAGGCAGCAGCTCTGCATTCTTGGAATTTGGGGATGGGTTTGCTTCCAGCACCAGGCTGCTTCTCCTAGCAGCCTGCTTGTTCTCTGCCTCCTCAGAACTGGAGTAAAATCAGTCCTCTGCCTGAGCTGCTGGAAGGATTTTTGTGACAGCCAACTGCAGCAACTCCGGAGGAGCAACAAGGGCCACAGAGGTCCTGGGATTGTCAAAAGTCTGCCAAACTCTGTCCCTGACCCTGCCACCACCCTGGGTGCCTCCAGTCCTTTCCTAAGAGGAATTTATTAACCTTCTGCAGTAATTTTCTATCTGGCTGCTCCTTGTGTCTGTGCTTCCATATGAAGTATTTTCACACTGGGAGCTCTCATATCCATGCTTCCAGTGTAATTCCACTGTGTGCTATCTGTGAGAGAATCTCAGGATGATGTGAGCTCGAGGGGACCCTAAAGGCAGGGTGAAGCTGGGGGGAATTGAGATGGAACTGCCCCCTTTGGGATGGATTGCGCGCCTGCCTGCCTAGGGAGCTTCTCCACACGGAGCCTTGTCCATCCCTGTTGCTGATTTGGTAGCAAACCACCCTGGTCGGAGTCTGGGAGGCACTTCAGGGTTTCCAGCACTCCACTGAGGCTGTCTCCATTAACTTGGGGTGTTAAAAAGGATTAGCAGTCTCTGGTGCTCAGCTGGGGAGTGCTGCCTGTCCCTCTGCTGCCAGCCCAGCGTGCCTCCAAGGCTGTGCTTTGATTTGCCTCCATGGATTATTTTGATCTTAAATCAGCTGGGAATGCCACAGGAGTTGGGAGTCCTGTGTCCCCTTGCTCACTCCAGTTTATTAAAATCCCCCATCCATAAACAATAACTCTTCAAAGCTGTGTGCTGCAGAAGCTGCAGTGCTTGGTCATGTATAAAACATGACCCTGCCAAAACCAGCCTGCTCCTCTGTGGGCAGCTCAGATCTGGCCATCCTTGAAATAATGCTCAAAACAAGGTGTCTCCTGCTTGTTCAGCAGAGCCTGAGACTCCTTTAAATAAAAATGTGACACTGGGTTTTGTCAATAGGATCTGGTTTGTCCCTTGGAATGGGAATTATTCCTGACTGATGTCAGCAGTGCCTCTGGGATGGTGGGATTTAGCTGCAGATTAGCATGAGTTACTTGGTTTAAAGGAAGGCAGAAAACATGCCAGCCCAAGCAATTTGACCAAACTTTCCATTTATCTGTGTTGCAGGGACAATGGGGAACTCCTGCAGCCCAGGCTGGAGCTGTCAGTCAGTGCTGGTGGCCGTGTGTGGCACCATCTCCCCCTTGGAAAAGGGCTCAGGAGATGGGAGAAGTCACTTTTTGTGCTCCTTTTGGGGAAGAAATGTGCTGGTTTCATGGAGACCGGTGGGGGGGTGGGCAGCGGGGGGCTCAGGAGTCAGGTGTGAGTCACTGTCTGTCTGGGTTTGAACAGACAGGTGTAAGGAAGGCAGGAGCCTCCCCTGACATGGAAAATGTAAACACCCTCCCTCTGAATTATTATAAGTTTGAAATTAAGGGGCTCTCAGGCAAAGATATGGGAGCAGNGTCCCTGGATGTGTTGTAAAAGACTGAACTGGCACTCAGTGCCATGGTTTAGTTGATGAGGAGGTGTTGGGTTGTAGGTTGGACATGATGATCTCTAAGGTCTTTTCCAACCCAGCTCATTCTGTGGTTCTGTGAGACTCGAGCAGGAGCCCTGCACATCTGGACTGTCCCATCACTGCTGCACATTTCCCTTGGGTGGAGTTGTAACTATTTCGAGGTAATAATCTGGCACAAGCAGCTAAAATGTTGAACTAAACCCCATTCCTATTTGTGGTATTTACTGAGTAAAATACCTTTCAGTAAACTTTTGCTATCCATATATACATCTTCCATTCTTGGTGGGTTTTTGTTACTGTTTTCTGTCCCAAGATAAATATCCCTGAATGAGTGGTCTCATGATTTCAAATTCTGTATTATTTTTTTGAATGTTGCACTTTTCTTTTCTCTCTACCTTTTGCTGCCTGGCCTCCTCCAGGGATGTTGTTTTCAAGATTTATTCTTACAGCTATGTCAGCAGGATGGTCAGCAGCAGGCATAGGGGAAAAAACCTCAAAAACCTCAGGATTTTCATGTTGCTTGACCTCAGGAGCCCCAAGTGTCAGGAACCCAATAATAAACACTGCCAAACCTTGGGAGGTGGTGGGAGCTGGTGACCTTGTAGAGCATGTTTGGAGACACATGTGCTGCAATTTCAGGTTCCTGGTGATCTCCTTAAAATGCTGTGCTGCACCTTTGCATCTGATGAAGGTATGGGAGTTTTTTATTATTTTTTAAAATTATATTCTGATTTAGGCCCCAAAAGCCAATGAAATCCTTGAGATTCCTTAGAGCTCCCCTGTTGTGAGTGTTTTTAATTCCTGTGTGCTCATTCACCATTGCAGCAATGAACTTGGAAAGGCAGTACAGGGAAGTAATTATGGTAGATACTAAAAAAAAATCCTAACTAGAGTTTGAGCAGCCTTAGGGTGTTGTGGGGGATACATCCTCAGCCTTGGTCTCTATTAGGACCAGCGTGTGTCTGTCCTTCCATGTGAAGTCTTTTCACACTTTATGGGTGCTCCCATGTCCCTGCTTCCAGTTCAGTTCCACTGTGTGCTGTCTGTGAGAGAATGCCAGGATGATTTGGGCTGGAGGGGACCCTAAAGCCCATCCAGTGCCACCCCTGCCATGGGCAGGGACACCTTCCACTATCCCAGCTTGCTCCGAGTCCCAGTGTCCAACCTGGCCTTGGACACTGCTAGGGATCCAGGGGCAGCCACAGCTGCTCTGGGCACCCTGTGCCAGGGCCTGCCCACCCTCACAGGGAAGAATTCTCTCCCAATATCCCATCTATCCCTGCCCTGGCAGTGGGAAGCCATTCCTTGTGTCCTGTCGCTCCATCCCTTGTCCAAAGGCCCACCTCAGCTCTCCTGGAGCCCCTTTAGGCACTGCAAGGGGCTCTAAGGTACTCATTTTTGAAAATGTCCTGAGTTATCCCCTCTATCTCTCTGTCAGTCCAGTTTATCTTCAACTTGCAAGTTCTTGATCTTAATGATGACATCTCTTGGGAGATGAGAACGAGGTATTTCCTTGTATCAGGAAGATTTTATTCACTGTGCAGCTTTTCCATGCCAGAACACGTTTGCAGCTGATGAGCTGAGCTTGGCTTGCTGATATTTTGGTCTGAGCTGGGAGTAATTCTGGTTACACTACAGCTGTTTTGATGCACAATTATAGAAGAATGGAGCTCTGTGATAAATGGGGCTGTGACAGGGCAAGAGTGTTGGCACACCTGCACCACACAGCTCAAAAGAAACCTTCTTATCCTCATGGAGTAACCTTAGACTTTATCACTCTTGAAAAAAAAAATCAGGTTTCTCATTTTCTTTATGTTCTGCAGACTTGTTCAAAGGTTTCCCTGAAGAGATTTAGTCCATGTATTTCAGGGAATGGGTTACAGACCTTGGGGTGCTCCCTGTGCTCTCAGCCTGGGGGGTTTTGTCACCTCAGTGTGCTGTGGGAGGCTGACCCCAGCTCAGTGGTGGCACAGGGACCTCACAGAGGGGATGTGCCCGGGGGATGCTCAGGCTGTGGGTGAGCTCCTCCCGGTGCAGGCAGGATCAGTCCTGCTGCTCCAGGAGCTCTGTCTGTCCCTCTGGTGCTCCCTGGTCTCTGCTCTGACAGGCTCATCCCACTGGTGTTGGAGTAGCAGAGCCAAAGGCACTTCCTTCATTTCCAGGATTATCTAATTCCTTGTTTTGTATGCACTGCAGGTGTGTCTGAGTCCCTCTGCTCAAAGCTGTGGAAGCCTTTGGAGAGTCTCTCCCTAGGTTACTAATTCTTGGATTCTTCTGGCTGTTTATGGAAAATCTGAGCATCTTCTGCCAAGCCAGGGCAGACAGCCCCAGGTTCAGGCACAGGCATTCTGCATTCCCTCTGGGAAGCCTCATCCCTAGCATTCCTGGGAAAGGCAGCACAAACCAAGCTAGCTGAGTTTCAAATAATCTCTGTTTTTCAGGAGCTTCCTCTTCCCCTGGGCATCTTGGATGTTTTCCATAGTGAAGAGGGCCCACCCTCAGTGCCAGCAGCTTTCTGACCAGTGGAGTCTCTGGAATGTGAAATGCAAGAATTCAATCCCTCCACGCTGACACTTCTGCTGCCCAGCCAGGGCAGCTCTGCTCACAGCCTTGTCCCTTCTGCTCCTGCTCATGTGTAATGCTGAAAATCCAGAGCTATTTTTGCATCTTCAATTAATTAAGGAAGGATGGTTGATTATTTTCTAAATACCATCTTTAGGAAGAAGAGACTTCAGTGAAACTTCATTCCCCTGGCTGCCTTTGTCCTGTGGTTGATAATTATTTTTAAACTGCCCGTCATGTTGTGAGCAGGGTTGTTGTAGAGTTTTTTTTGCAGTTGTCAAAATGTCAATTCTAATGAAAATCTCCACAGAGATGCCATACCTAAGTGATTTAAGCCTTTAGGCTAAACAGGCTGCTGGTAAAATGCTGTTCATTTTCAGATGAGTCAGAAAGGTTTGTGTGTGTGTCTTTTTTTAATATATTTTTGTTTGGTTGGAATGTCTTAATCAAAATTAGTTGCTGAAGGGATGTGTTTTTTCCCTTTTTAAAGGCTAAGCAGCTGCCCGTCAGCTCACCCCAGAGCTGCTTGGAATTCAGCATCTTACACAGTAGTCCCATTTGGGAAAAGGGAAGTTCCTGTGTAATAACAATAATTGAAAATTAATAGTAGATTAAATTAATACATAATTAGAAAACACTAATGCTTCCTGTGAACAAAGGCTGATTCCTGCAGGAGCCTTATGAACTGAAGAGGGAAAGTGTGTGATGCTTTCCCTGGGCCCTGTCTATTCCAGCCTGCAGATCATTAAAGCAATTATAATTTCACAGAGGTTTGATCTGGAATTGATTTCTTTGTGATAATTCAATTTGGAGCCTTGCTTCCTCCGGGGGAGCCAAGGACAGAAGATGAAGTGTGTAATTCCTGAGCGTGTCCTCAGGCCTGGGAGGGCTGGAACTCACCCAGGGAGGGGCCTGGATGGAGCCTGGGACCTCTTGGAGCTTCTTTAGGAGGTCATCAACAGCAGCTCCTCTGGGTGGGAGGTGCACAGGGATGGATGTGGGGTTTGGGTCCCTACGTCCTTCAGCTGAGCCAGGGGAGGCTTAGGCTGGAGCTCAGGGAAAGGTTCTTCCCCACAGGGTGCTGGCACTGCCCAGGCTCCCCAGGGAATGGGCACAGCCCTGAGGCTGCCAGAGCTCCAGGAGCGTTGGGACAGCGCTGCCAGGGATGGACAGGCTGGGGTTGTTGGGGTGTCTGTGCAGGGCCAGGGGCTGGGTTGGCTGATCCTGGGGTCCCTTCCAGCTCAGGACATCCCCTGATTCTCTGATTTTTGCTGGGAGTGTGTCCCTAGAACCTTTGCCTGTGGTGAAAAATTCTTGACCTGCACCACGTGGGCTGACTCGGTGTTTGCAGCCTGTCAGCTGCTCTGGATTCATCCTGATCACCACGGAGCCTCCACAGCCTAGGCTGTAGCTGGTAAAGGCAGGGCCACGTAATCCTGGAATGGTTTGGGTTGCAAGGGACTCTAAAGCCCACCCAGTGCCACCCCTGCCATGGCATGGACACCTTCCACTGTCCCAGGCTGCTCCAAGCCCCAATGTCCAGCCTGGCCTTGGGCACTGCCAGGGATCCAGGGGCAGCCCCAGCTGCTCTGGGCACCTGTGCCAGGGCCTGCCAGGGAAGAATTCCCTGCTGATATCCCACCTAACCCTGCCCTGGGCCAGCACCTGCTGCCCGTGGAGGATGCAGGAGTGTGCTGCCCTGCTGTTTCACTGGGGCACAGCAGGGATTTGCTGCTGCCAGACTCTGAGGGGCTTGTGAAGGCTCTTTCTCAGTAGCCAGCCCTGGGGGTTGTGATAAAACAGAGAGAGACGAGGAGGAGGAAGAGAGGAAAGAAAACTAAGCACAGGACAGTAAAATATGCAGAGGCAAACCAAATCCAAGGCGGCAGGGAAAATTGGGACCTCATGAAAAATAATGATAAAGTTTGCTGAGCAGCTGCTGAGCTCCATCCCTCCCCTCCCAATTAGGCTGCATTAGTGGCTTGTGGGAAGCACCATAGCCTGCTGAAACTAATAGAGGCAGAAAGAGCTATTCCTTGGTGAATTTGCTTTCTTCTTGGCCCAGCACAACATTTAACTTTTATTTTCGTTGCTTTGTGCACAAACTCCCTCCATTTCCCTAATCTCTGAGGCTGTGTGTTTGGGAGTCCTGGAGGAACAGCTGCTTGGGCTGGGGTTTTGTTCCTAATTCTGTTTGTGTGAGTTGTGACTTCAGCTGCTCCTCTGTTCCAAGGCTTCAAAAAAAACCAATAAATGGGACCTGTTCAGAAAGGAAAGAAATTGAGAGACTTCTAGCTTTAATTGCATTCATTAGGCTTGGTTATGATAATAAGGGGATGTTAGGGAAAAGATGAATTTAAAAAATCTGTTATTTCAATCAAAGGTAAGCAGGAAGGGTTCATGGCTGATCCCATAACACTTCTCAGTAGTGAGTGCTTATTCAATGAGTGCATTTATTTTGATCTGTCTTATCTCTCTATTAAGTGAGGGGGGCAAAAAGCCATCTTAGCCCTGCAGTTGTACCTTGGCTGGTTTGGGTTACAGCTCATCCCATTCCACCCCCTGCCATGGGCAGGGACAGCTCCCACTAGCCCAGGCTGCTGAAGCCCTGTCCAGCCTGGCCCTGGGCACTTCCAGAGCTCTGTCCTCACTGCTCTGGGCACACAGAGGGGACATCCCAATGGTTTTTTATGGGGTGGCTGCTGTTGGTGTGAGGAGCTGGGGTCCCCACTGCAGCTGCTGGGGGGACACAAGCTGTTTCCAGTCTTAGGGTGGTGTGGGAAGCCCTAAGAGGGGATCTTAAGCCCCAAGCCCTGGGATTTGGGGTTCTCACTGATCCTGGTTGCCAGAGGAAGGGATGTGACACCTCATGGGGCTGTGTGGTTCTCCACAGCTCCCTAAGGGTGCAGCCAGGGTGGGTCAGGCTCTGCTCCCAGGGAATGAGTGACAGGACAAGAAGAGATGCCCTCAAGCTGTACCAGGGAAGATTTAGGTTGGATATGAGGGAAAATTTCCTCCCTGAATGGATTGTCAAGCATTGGAACAGCTGCCCAGGAGAGTGGTGGAGTCACCATCCTTGGAGGGATTTAAAATCCGTGTGGATGTGGCACTTGGGGACGTGTTTAAGTGTGGCCTTGGCAGTGCTGGGAGTCAGTTGAACCTGATGAGCATGGAGGTCTTTTCCAGCCTGAATCACTCAGTGATCCTTTGGCTGTGACACCTCCTTGTTCTGGTCCTGCTTGGGCTGTCCCAGCCACGATCAGCCCAAACTGGCTGCGAGGAATTTGGGGCTGAATGGCCTCTGATGTAGAGGGAACCTTTTAAGTGCCCTCTCCTGGATTCCTTTGAAGGGATCTCCCACAGAGCAGTGCCCTGAGCTGCTGCTGGTGCCAGGTGTGATGAACAACCCCCACTGCTGCCTGTGGAGAGCTTCTGGGACTGGGGATTTGTCTGTAAGAAATTCTAAATGCTTCAGTATGTGACACCTTGACAGGAACATTTGACAGACTCAAAGTAGTGCTCACAGAATAAAAACAAATTTGGAGAATTTGGTGATTTCCACTTCAGTGAGGGGGTTTGCAGTGCCATTCACATAGCTGGGGATGTCAATAAAGTGACACATAAAATGGGATTATTTTGCTGCTTGTTTTGTTCCTTTGAAATACTGGTCCAAAAAAAAAAGCAAACTTTTTTTTTTTTTTTTTTTTTTGCTTTTGAATTTCTCATTAGAAAGGAGCCCCTCAAACTGTACATTTTCTTTCAGGAAAAGGGAAAGTTTTGTTGAGGATTCTTTAATTTTTGTAAAACCCCAGGTGCTGTGGTTGCTGCTCAGGTGGGTGCTGTGGCTTGGGCTTTCTCTGATCTGCATTTTTCATTCTTAAAAGGATTATTTCTTTCACAGAATCCCAGACTGGTTTGAGTTGGAAGGGACTTAAAGCTCATCCAGTGCCACACCCTGGCATGGGCAGGGACACCTTCCACTATCCCAGGTTGCTCCAAGCCCTGTCCAGCCTGGCCTTTCTTTCTGCAGATTAAATGTGTCCAGAAAAGGAATTTTTCTGGAAACATTTAATTTTTCATGTCCAGTGCTGGAGTTCGTGTGCTACCTGGGCAGTGGTGGCTCTGTGGCTGCCCCTGCTTTGGCACAAAGCTATTAAACATTAAGTTTAATAAGTTACTAATAACACAACGTTATTGAAGTTTGTGTCCTGAGCAGGTTCCATGTGGAACAGGTGGGTTGGCAGGAGGGCAGGGCTGTCTGGACATTTTTGTTCTCAACTAGCCGTGGATACTCAGAGGCTGTTCCTGGCCAGAGCAGCTCTCAGTGCTGGGCTGCAGCACCAGGCTGCTCTCTCCTCCTGGGCTCTCTCTTGTTGTCACCCCCAGAAAAGATGAAAATGCATCCCAGAGGGTCACACCTGCTCTGACAGCTCATTTTTCATCTGGCACCAAGATGAATCTGTGTGATAACAACCTCCAACATACTAGAAGAATGTTACTTAAAGCAGCTGGGTCAAATTGAGCTAATTGGCTCTGACCTCACTAATTCAAGACCCCAGTTAATTTGATGTGTTTTGGGGGCTGGGCTTTGCTGCTCTCCAGGGCATAGCCTTGCTCTGGGTTGTGTAAAAGCAGCTGGATGCTGGGCAAGGACTTTGGGACCAAAATGAGTGATGGCTTTGTACCTAGAGCTGCCTGTGGCTGAGGAGTGACTCCATCAAACCTGCTCTTTCATGAAAGGCAAAGTGTTGGTGATATCTGAAATGGGAATTTTGGGAGGCTGTTTGCTCACAGGCTGGGATCCTTGCATCTCAGCAGACATTAACTTGGATTGGACCCTCCCCAGCTGGGCAATGGGATGAGCACAAGGCTGCCCCAAACACTGCCTTGAGCAAAAAAAAAAAGAAAACCCATTGTTGCTTAGAGGTTCTGATTCTGCAGAGGGATTCAAATTGCAAGGACCAGTCCTTGGAGGTGGAATCCTCAGACTCCTCGTGGAATTTCATGCTTGGGGGCAGCACAGCTGCAGTATCCCAGGAACTGCAGCTGATTCTCACCTGAGCCATGTGCACACAGGTTCCTGCCAGTGCTTCCTTCAAGCCTTGTTGGGCACATGGCTCCAAACCCTTCCCTCCAGGGCTGCATCCAGCACATGGAGCCAGCTGCCAGGGATTTGTCCTTCACTGCTGGAGCAGCAGGTTTTGTTTCTTCCTGTTTCGTGTGCAGGGGTGGAGCTGCATGTGTGGGTTGGATTGAAACAAGATATTGTGCTGCTGGAGGCAAGGTTTGAATTAGATTCCTTCATCATGTGATAAGATGAGAGGTCAGTTTGTTTTGGGAGAGATCCCCAGGTGGATACCCCATGCCAGCAGCCTAGGGAGCGAGAGGGGATGCTCCTGGCTGTGTGTTCCTGCATCCCACTCTTGCCTTGCTCTGACCCCTGATAAGCCACAGTGTGGCTACATTTAGGGGACTGAAGTGCTGAGCTGCTTTTAAAACTGTTTAAAGACAAAGAGAATTGGGAGATTGTAGGTTTAGGAGCTGGATCCTGGCTGGCTGGGTGAGAGATACCTGAGCTTATGGAATTGGGGGTGGATAAGGGCAGCAGCTCCAGGACCTGGCAGGGCTGCTCTGCTTGGCACCAGCACTGAGCTGGGGGAGGAAGAAGCAGCCTGTGGATTTAGGAGCTGAGATCTGAGCCTGAGCATCCTGAGCTGGGAGGGACCCCAGGATCAGCCAGCCCAGCCCCTGGCCCTGCACAGACACCCCAACAACCCCACCCTGTCCATCCCTGGCAGCGCTGTCCCAACGCTCCTGGAGCTCTGGCAGCCTCGGGGCCGTGCCCATTCCCTGGGGAGCCTGGCCAGTGCCAGCACCCTCTGGGGAAGAACATCTTCCTGATCTCCAGCCTGACCTGCCCTGGCACAGCTCCTGCCATTCCCTGGCTCCTGTCACTGTCGAGAGAAGAAATCAGTGCCTGCCCCTCCACAGCCCTTGGGGAGGATGTTGAAGAAGGACAAAGGGAAAGTCTCTCTCACCTCCCCTCTGCCCACAGAGCTGTCCTCTGGGACCAGTCTGAATCAGTGGGACCAAACCTCTCAGCACAGCCCTGTGTCCTTGGGAAGGAGTTGCTTTAGAGGCTGCTTAGAGCAGCAGTGGCCCTGTGGGATGCTGCACGTGATGCTGCAGTGAGCCACTGCCTCTGTGCTCTGCTCCTGCTGCCCCTGCATGCTCAGCTCCCTCCTTTCCCCCTGCCAGGCTCCTCTGCTCCCCAGATCTTCTGTTTCTGCCCTTGCTTCACAGTGGGCACCTCCATCTGCAGCCAGGAAGGTGGCATTGTCCATCCCACGGTCTCTGACTCGGTGGGTACCAGCCCCTCCATGGTTCAGCATTGCTTTGGTACCTGGTAGTGATCAGCCTGAGCCCTCCTGGAGACTTTTCCCGGTTTCCCAGGGGACCTGCAGGCTCCTGGTGTGAGGGAATTGCTCATCTGCACAGCTTGATCTCTGGCCTGGTGGAGAAATGCCTGTTGGAGCCTGCTGAGCTGGAGTGAGAAGGGCACAGATGCACGAGCACTGCTGCAGCCTCTCTGCATCCCTGATGAGACAGGCCAGGATCACAGGGAGTTTAAGCTATGCTGGGAAAAATCCCCAGGAATCCTCTGCTCTGCTGCAGATCTTAAGGAGACATTACAGCCACAGTCTGGGTGAGCAGGAAATGGAATATTGGATGATCTTGAGGGTTCAGGACAAATTGAGCAGCATTTTTCCTATGAGAGAGGTGAGGTAGAAACCATCATTCCTACAAGTGGGAAGAAATAAGAGAAATTTCCAGGTGTTGGGAAGTTGGGGGGTCTCTGTGAACCTCTGGGAGGAGAGGAGAGGGGATGTGGTGCAGCAGCCAGAGGAGATGTGAAGCCTCTGTCTGCTCTTTTCTGCTCCTGTGAGCTCTGGGCTCCAGGACTGTGTCCAGCTGCTTTTCCAGGCACAGCAGTGCCACCAATTCATTGTCTCTGCTCTCTGACCTGGTTAATTTATGGAGCAGCCCAGCATGGAAGAAGGGCTGATGCATTTTGATTTTTGTCCAGTTTTAAACTGGTGCCATAGTTTATAAAGACTAAAAGTTTATTTTGTAGAACGAGAGAGAAAAATCTTCCAGGTCCACATGCAAGGGTGGATACTGGTGCCAAACAGCTCCAAACCACATTTGGAATCCTATGACTTGAGTGTAACATGGAATCTAAATGAGAAAAGAAGGGAGCAGTTGTGTGGGTTTTAGCATTTTTATTGCCCTAGTGCTTCCTCTTTAAACTCAATTAAATACACACCCCCAGAAAAGCACTGTAGGGTTTGGATTTCATTTTGTTTGGGGTGTGTAAGAGTAGGGAATAGCTGTCTGTCCATGATTGTTACTCTTCCTTGCCCATACATCCCGGGAAGGAAGCCAGGCTTGAACTGCAGGTTGGGTTTCTGTGGAAGGGACCTTGTGCCCAGTGGCACAACTTGGCTGGGGATAAAATGCCTCACAGAAGCTTGTTCTTGTGGAAAGATGATGGTGGCTTTTTTTGAGAGGAGAGACCACAGAGACAGCAGGACACCAGGTGGGTAAGGGATGCTGTCCTGGGGGCACCTCCTCTGAGATTCTGGGGTGTGGACAGTCGCTCCTTGGGAGGGGTGGGGAGCAGGAGGGATTTGTGACCCTCTTGGATCAGGTTTCCATATCTGCTGGATGCAGGAGCAGAGCCCAGTAGGTTCCTGCTAATCTCCAACAGCTCCACCTCTGTGAGGGCACAGCAGGAGTGTCACTGCAGAGGTGGCAGCAGGGAGAGGGCTCTCCCTTCCCACTCCCAGATCCTGTTTGCAGGATCTGAGCTCTCATCTGTGCACAGGCTTACACAGCCCTGTGGGAAGGACCACAGTGAGCAGAGACCCCCTTCTTTGTGCTGAGCAGGAGTCTGCAAAGCAGGAGTGTCTAAAAGGGGGGTTTGGGGGGAACTGGAGTGTGGGCAGAGCAAGGAGAAGGTGCTGGGCCTGGTCCAAGCTGCTTTGGCAAAGGAAGGAGCTCAGGACCTGAATGAGATCTTTCACAGTGGTGGTGGGTACTTGGAATGGGGGAGAAGCCCACGTTGGGGTGCTGCCTAAAGGGAACTCTCTCCAAAACCTTTGGGGTGTGCTCAGGCTGTCCCCTCCATGCACCCACCTGCCTCCATCTGTCTGGGCCAGCAGCAGCCACGTGTGTCCAGCAGTAAAGTGAGCCAGGAGGGCCCTGCAGAGCTGCTGAGCCAGCAGGGGACAGCTCCAGCTGCCTCGTGGCTTTGCTGACCCTGGCTGACCTGTCAGGTGCCCCTGCACAGCCGTGCTGTGCTGGGGACAGTGGGGTTAGAAGGGACCTCCAAAGGTCCCTTTTTACTGGAGCTGCTCCTTCAGGGAGGTCAGAACTGTGTTGGGAGGGAGGTGCAGAGCTGGATTTGGAGCGACTGTGTGAGCAGGGATTCACATCCCATCCCTGAATCCCAACCACCTGCATGATCTGCCACAGAGCTGAGGGGCTGAGGAGACAGCTCCTGGGCTGTGTGTGCAAGGTTTGAGCTGCAGAAGCTGGTGGGGAGCTGCAGGGATGCCCACAGTAGATGTTACAGATAGCACATCTGCTAGTCTGGTTTAGTTTTGGATTAAAACTGGAGAATTTCTGCTTTTAAGTGAAGTGAAAATGAACTTCTGCCCTAAGTCCATCTACTCTACCCCTGTTCTTGGAGTATTACAGGACCATCATCCTCAAAAACTTCCTGTCCATAAAGGGGCTCCAGGAGAGCTGGAGGGGGACTTCGGACAAGGGATGGAGGGACAGGACACAGGGAATGGCTTCTCACTGAGAGAGGTTGTTTAGCTTGGGTGTTAGAAAAAAAATTCCTCACTCTGAGGATGTTGAGGCCCTGGCACAGGGTGCCCAGAGGGTCTGGGGCTGCCCCTGGATCCCTGGAAGTGTCCAAGGCCAGGCTGGATGGGGCTTGGAGCCACCTGGGCCAGTGGAAAGTGTCCCTGCCATGGCAGGGAGTGGATCTGGATGAGTTTTAAGGTCCCTTCCAACTCAAACCATGCTGGGATGATGCACTGGGAGCAGCTCTCTGGGGACTCAGAGGCTCTTGGTGGACACAGGTTCCTCTGCACCAGCCCCTGCTCCAGGCAAGAGGTTTCTCCCAAGCTTGTTCATCAAGTGGTTTTGGTGAAGAGTTCTGAGTTGTTCAGCTTCAAGCAATGTTTGAAATTCCAGCTTTGCTGCTTGTTTGTGATTGGCCTGAGAAGTTGGAGGGTCCCTGAGAGTCACTCAGGGCTGTGACTGCAGTCACTGGGAGCCTGCCAGCTGGAAGGGGAGCAGGAAAAGTGTTATTCCCACAAACAGGACTGGGAGAAATTCGAGTAGCGGGGACCAGGAACCTAAGGAAAAGCTGTGGAAGAGGAAGAAAACCAGATTTTACTATGTAATCTGACTCCCACCTGGTTGTGCAATTAAACATTTTGTTTAAATTAGCTCCGAACATGACTGCAAACATGTATTAAGAGTCCTTCAAATGTTTGCAAAGACCCTCCTTTAAAGTGCCCCTTCATCAAATGCTCTTATCCTCACGAGTTACTTGTTTGTGTAACTGCTTCCCCCTTTTCCCACCTGCCAGAAGCAGTTTCATGGAAAATGGAATTTCATGGAAAAAACTCTCCAGGAGAGAAGCCACAATTTTTGGAGCATTGGTATCTCACTTTTAGACCTGCTGTTTTCTCTCTCTTCCAGCTTTTTTCAAATCCTGCCAGCTTTTCCCAGCTGGATCTGAGCCAGTGGAGGTGTTAGAGGTGTTCCCTTCTCAGAGGCTTTTTGGTGGCCCTTTGGCCACCCCTGACTCAGCCAGGGGAAGGTGTGGAGCATGCCTTTGGCTGTCACCTCCTCCCTGAGCACGGCCTGGCCCTGTGGGCTGTGCTGCACAGCCCTGCCTGGGTGGCAGGAGTTACTTAAGGTGCAGCTACTGCTCAGGGCAGCAGTGCAGCCCTGTGTACATCTGATAGCAGAGCTGCCTGTTCACTTCCCAGTAAATAACTCTGTGGCTGGGGGCCATTTCTGGCTTCTTGCTTCATTTCCCCATCTGTAAAAATAGTCTAATGGAAAAAAAATCAGGCTCAGGTCTCTCAGGAGAGCATTTTCTTGCTGCTTCCCTGAATGTTTTGTGCTGTTGCTGTTTTCCTGCTGTTCTCCTGTGGGGTGCAGAGAGCTCTCAGCCCATTACAGGTGCCTGGTGCCAACAGCTATCCCAGGAGGAAATGCCCAGAGAGCTTTTCAAAGCTGCAGGGCCACAGGGGGAGTCCAGATCAGCTCCTGACCATGCCACAAGATGCTTTTCTGCCCTGGGGTGAATTACAATGACTTTGGGTTTGGTGTCCCCCCCAGATGGAGTGTAAAAGCATCTGGTTGCAACCTGGTCAGGCCAGGTTGGATGAGGCTCAAAACAACTTGCCTCTGGTGGGTGCAATCCCTGCCCATGGCAGGAGAGCTGGAATGCCATGGTCTTTAAATTCCCTTCCACTCCAAACCATTCCCTGATTTCTCTGTGTAGCAGTTTCTCTTTTAGCCCAGGTGATTTTCTGTCTGACCTGACTCTTGCCCCTGTGGAAAGCAGCCTGGATCAGCTCTCAGCTGGTGAATTTTCTAGGATAAACAGCCCAAAGAGGACAACCAACTTGCTTGATCCTGGTGCTCCCCAGTTGGTGCAGCAGTGGGGCTGGATCTGGGTTGTGTGGGTCAGCTCTCCCATCTGCCTGCCTGGCCTGCTGCAAAAGCCTTCTGAGCCATTAGGATTTCTCCCAGTGACTTTCTCTGTGTTCTGTACACAAATATCTCATTCCTGTGTCCCAGCCACAGTGGTGGCTTGGGGACATCCCATCTCCTGGTCCCAGCTGGGTGTCTGGGGCTCCAGTGCAGCACCAGAGGCTGCAGCATCAGCCTCCTGATTGTGCTGCTTGAATATCTCTGCAGGAGAAGAAAATACTGGTAGGAGCTGTCATGGTGTTTTCCATGTGTTTTTGCCTGATTTCTGCCTTTCAGCCATGCAAAATCAGCCTGATGTTGAGCATTATGCACACCTTGTGGAGGTCCCAGAACTGGAGATGTCATTTGTTCCAGGTTATCAGTCAGCTCTGGAAGCTCCAGAGGAATCTGTGCCTGTCTCATGTAACTCCACCCAGGCAGGACTTTTCCCACCATGTGAAATAACTCAGTGAATTTCTAATTACACAAATCTAATTAAGGGCTGGGTGTAATGACTGTGCCTAATCGTAGTGATACACCCACCCATTCCATTACAGAAAAGGAATTGCTTCAACCCAGTTGAATGCAGAATGAGCATCCTCCTGTCCAGCTGGAGCTGTGTGGATGGTGGGGACATCCCTGGAGGTCCCTTGGCCATGGGAGTCTCCTGTGGCTGTGCTGGGATCACTGGCTCCTTTGGGAAGAGGCTCTCAAGAGGTGCCTGTGATGATGAGGGTGAGAAACTGGTCAGGGCTTTGAGGCAACCTAGTCTGTGCACCATGACCAAGGGTCCAGGTGGCTGCTGGGCTGGGATTTACTGGATTTTGTGTCAAAGCTCAGCAATGGCAGAGCAGCAGTAGCACCTTCCCTTCAGTTTCAGACCACCTCTGCCTCATCTGATGTGCTCTCAGAGGCCAGAGTAGCACAAAAAATTAATTATCCCACTTGAGATCTGTAGCTCTCAGTGCTCCACCAGCACCTGGAGCCAGCAGCATCTGCTGATGGGTAGAATTTCTTGGATGCTCTTTTCCCATGAGGTGCCTCTGCCCTCAGCCTTGAAAATCAAGTGCCTCCTTATCCCAGAGCTCCAGCAGCATTCCCATCAGAAGGATGTGATTCTCTACAGCAGGACATAGACCTTAATCCATGCACTGGAGTGCAGGTTGCAGAGGGATGAGCTGCACTTACGACTCTGGAGTTTTCTATTCATATTTTTGCAGTAGTTAGTGCTGAAATCACTCTTGCAGAAGAAACTGGGATGTTATCCTTTCTTTACCTTGGAAGTTTGTCCTGCAGTGTGAAGACCATGCCAAATTTCTGTCAGCCCTGCAAGAATTTGGATATCAGAGGGGAGCCAAACATGGGACAGAGGGAATGATAATGTGGCAATGAGGTTCAGTAGACAGAGAATTGATTGTTTTCAGTTCTGGTTCGGATGTAAATCCTTGTGGTTAATGAAGGAAGGCAAATTGGATTGAGGAGCCCTGTGTGGGAGGCTCAGCCTGGCACACAGCCAGTGCCAGAGGCTCCTTGTGGCATTCCCTTGGTGTTCAGTGGCTCCACCCTGGTGTCACTGGGGTTTTTTATGCCAGGTGGAGAGAGCTGAGCTCTGACAGTTCCAGTCATGGAACAGGGTGCCCAGAGCAGCTGTGGCTGCCCCTGGATCTCTGAAGTGTCCAAGGCCAGGTTGGACAAGGCTTGGGGCAGCCTGGAATAGGGGGAAGTGTCCTTGCCCATGGCAGGGGATTGGACAGAGATTGTCTAACATGTCCCTCCCAACCCAAACCATTCTGGGATTCTGTGATTTGGAGCAGGCTCAGGGGGATCCCTGTCCTTAGAGCTGCCACTGCCAGCCCAGTGAAGTTGCATCCCATTGCTTTTGGTGGTGGAATCTTTCCGTGGACCTCTGGCCCTTGGGGCTGAGGAGGGGCCAGGCCCCACCTGTGGCAGGTGTGTCCAGGTGTGCTGGGGGCACTGTGGGCAGCACGGGGCAGCCCAGTCCTGCTCTGGGTGAGGGACATCTCCCACTGGTAAAGGCTGGCAGAGAGATTTCCCCCTTGGATCCTGCTGACTCTGGACAAGTTTGTTCACAGCCCTCGCTGAACCCGGATCCTGCCTCCCTGTGGTGGTGGCAAGAGCCTTCACCAGGGCAGTGCTTTCCATCCTCTGCCTCGTCCCTCTGCTCCTGCACATCACCCTGCTTTGTGCAGCAGCTAAAAATAATGGCAGGCAAGGTGTGAGAGGGGACAGGGGACAGCCCTGTGTGTGGGGGGAAACCGGACTCCTCCAGCTGCAGCAGCCTGTCCGTCAGGCAGGCAGCAAGTGCCGGGCTCGGGCTCTCTCTGGATGCTCCCTGGCTACAGAAATAAACAGGCTCTGTTAATGCCTCTTGCTAGCCTTGACTTTTTGGTTTGTCTCTGTATTTTTAGCCTCAGGACACTGTGTCCCCAGGGCTGGAGAGGACCTGTGTTGTCTCATACCTTTCCCAACGTGTGAAGCCAGCTCTCGCCCTGCCCTGCTCCCGATTTAGCAGAGGGGAGGGGGCAGTGCTGCTGCTTCCCTGGCTCTGCTGCAGCTGGGCACCTGGGCTGGGAATACCCCTGTGTCCAGGAGTTCATTTGTGGTTCTGGTGAATGAGATGGTTGTTTGGTGTGGAGAAAAGGAGGCTCAGGGGGGACCTTCTGGCTCTCTTCAACTCCCTGACAGGTTGGTGTTTGCTCCCAGGTGAAAAGGGACAGGATGAGAGGAAATGGCCTCAGGTTGTGCAAGGGGAGGTTTAGGTTGGAGATTAGGGAAAATGTCTTCCCAGAGTGGTAGACATTCCCATGGTACCTCATGGGAAAAGAGTGGTCAAGCCCGGGAACACACTGCCCAGGGCAGTGGTGGAGTCACCATCCCTGGAAGTGTTCAGAAAGTGTGTGGGTATGGGGCTTAGGGGCATGGGTTAGTGGTGGGCTTGACATTGTTGGACTCAGTTGTCTTAGAGGTCCTTTTCAGCTTTAATGATTCTGTGATTCTAAGTGAAAGAAAAAATCCCCACGCTTGCTTACATTCAGCACATTGCACTATTTCTTTGTGTTCCACTGAGTGGGGGATAGGTTTGGGAGTTTATTCACTTTTATTTAGAAGTACAGAATGATTTAGCACCATGCAAAATTAAATGTCACTTTGAATAAAGGTTCAAATGTTCTTCCATATGCCAAGTGCTGGGACGAGCACAGGATTCATGATGTGGTACTTCAGTCATGCTGAATCCACCTTTGCAGAACCCACTCTTCCAGGCAGCTGAGCCCTTGGATTATCCTAGTCCTGGGTTTGGAACCTCCTGAGCATCTTCACCCTGGCCCTTGTCACTGAATTGGTTGGCTTGAGGGCTTGGCTCCTCTCCATGGCCTGTGCTCCCCATGTGTGCTCTGCAGGACTCTCTCAGCCTCCTTAGCCTGGACTCCAGAGTGTGAAGGGCTCCCTGGGCTGGACCAGGCTGGTTGTGGGTTACAGCTGTGCTGGAGGTGGAGAAGAAGGACCAGCCTCCACCCTAAAACCTCCATCTTGCTTTGTATACATTACTATATTCTAAAACCTTAAACTCTAAGTTTTCCACCATGTGATATTACACACTTCTATTCAAAGTCCACACCCATAATCCCAGTTCTTGTCATTCACTTTTAGAAGCTTTCTCCATGGCCTCAGGTCAAATGCAGTGTTCTCTTGGGGGTCAGTGCCTGGCAGAAAGTCTGAAATTCTCAGTAACCAGAGTTCCAACATCTTTGGATGGAGCCCACGAGGTGCAGCTGGGCAGCAGCACGGGTGTGCTCAGCACGGGGCTCCAGCCCTGCTCCCTGCAGTGGGAGCTGAGCTGGGACTGTCCCTGCTGCCAGCTGTGCCAGCCCAGCTGTGCCCTGCTGCCGTGTGTCCCTGTGGGATTGGATGACCTGGCCCCAGGGACAGCCATGTGAGGGCTGCTGCAAGCTCTCAGCACCCCTACTCCTGACAGGCTGTGGAGACCCAATTTTGGCTCTTCAAGGGGTCCCAAGGCGTGCAGGGACCGGGGGTGCTGGAGTGAGTCCCAGCAGGGCTGTCCTGCATTGCAGTCCCCACCTTGCAGGTGACATGGTGGGGAGCAACACCTCAGGGTGGCAGAGGGGAATTATCTGGTCAGAGAGATAAAAAGCAAGACAGCAGAGGCTGGTGCAGGTTTCACTCACTGTGAGCAGCCCCAGCTGCTCCTCAGGTCTCTCTGGAGATGGATCACTGCTGGGTGGTGCTTCTGTTCTGGGAATTGTGACAGCTTGAGTTTGCCCTTCTTGTCCTCTGCCAAGAGAGGGTGGTGTGGGCATAGCAGGGAATCATAAACCCCAGGATGACTTGGGTTGGAAAGGCCTTAAAGCCTATCCAGTGCCACCCTGTCCATGGGCAGGGACACCTTCCACCATCCCAGGGTGCTCCAAGTCCCATCCCACTTGGGCTTGGGCACTTCCAGGGATCCAAGGCAGCCACAGCTTCTCTGGGCTCCTGTGCCAGGGCACAGGATTGTGCTATTATCCCACTGCACAGCAGGCTGGGAGAAGGCTCCATGTGCTGCACAAGGCTTAGCTGATCTTCATTAAAGAAGAACTATGCACAGATTTTTGGGGGTCAGCCATACAGTTCCTTAAAAGAGGCTGCTGCTGGATTTTCCTGGGCATTATTCCCTGCCCTCCCTGTGCAACTGGTGCTCCCCAGCCTCATAATTCCCTGTCCGAGTTCTGAGCTGAACAGCTGAGAGATTTTGCATTTTTTAATGGCTCTCTACTGTGCCTGAATTAATGGAAAAATGAACTGAAACCAAGATGAAGGTATTGAAGGGAGAGGATGACAAATTGGCTTTGGAGCATGGCAGCAACGAGCACTGTCAGGAGTTCATGCACTGACCTTTATCTAAACAGAACTGTGTGTAACAGATAAGAATATTTAACAATAATTAATGTCACATCAGTGCCGAGAACAAAATGACTACATCAAACGGGCAAGAAATCCACTGCAAATTACTCAAAAGAGAAATGTCAGCTCCTCCATATCTGCAGCCTGCCTCGTGCTGATGGGGCTGGAATGAGCCGGGAGGGCACGCGAGGAGAGGAGCTATTAAAAATGATTTAGGGACTGGGTGATATGTGCAGGAATGGAAACAGCAGCAGCTCTGCTGGACCAGAGTCGTGTACAATCAAACACCAAACCGAGCTGGTAATTGGGTGTGGGAGAGATGTGTACAAACCAATTATCCCCGCTGCTGAAGTTCTGACAGGCTGCTCAGGGCTTCTCCTTCCTTTCCCAGCTGTCTCCGGGGTGTCCCGGTATGCTGGGATTCAGCAGACACTGCCCTGCTCACTGAGCCCCCCTTCATGTTTTATAGGCAGGAAAAACCATCTGGCTGGGGATGTTGAGATGCTTTTCATTCCCTTTCTGAGCTGGGGTTATCCCAGCTCCCCAGGAGCTGTGGGGGTGTCTGGGAGCTGGTGTGGTGCTCCACAGGCAGGGGCAGTACTGGAGAGATGCAGGGAAAGCAGCTGGGCTCCAGGGGATGCCTGTGCATCCCTGGGACAGGGAGGGCACTCTGCCACCCCTGATTTGATTTCTGAATGGATGGTGGCCCATGGACCATTCTCCAGTGGTGGATTTCATCAGTGTCATGACAACACGAGCTGAGTGAGGAGGAGTTAACCCCTCCTGACCTGCCTCTTGCTGCAGAGCATCCCCTGGCCCTGGACATTTCAGAGGGTCAGTGTGATAGATGAGGAATGTGATGGTTGACTCTCACAATTCAAAGGCAAATATCGTGTATATGTGTTAGGAGAAGTTTTATAGGCTTATTGTTATGGGAAGTAAAACTCCACCACTGGACAGCGAAGAAGGAGTCGATGGACAGAACTTTGGGAGGGGCTGAAGGGTTAAAAGGTGAAAGCTCCATTGTGTAGATGAGCATGTGGTGGGAAAAATCCTTTGCTCCCCACACCGTAATATTTTATCTATTCAGTCTTCTGTTGTATTTTTGATAAGGTTTTAATAAAGCTTTTAAATTTTAGAAGTGAATATCATTTCTCAGAGTCAGGGAATGGTTTGGGTTGGAAAAGACCTCAAAGCTCTTCCCATCCCACCCCTGCCATGGCAGGGACACTTTCCACTAGCCCAGGCTGCTCCAAGCCCAATGTCCAGCCTGGCCTTGGGCACTGCCAGGGATCCAGGGGCAGCCACAGCTGTTCTGTGCAACCTGTTCCACTCAATCTGCTCAGCCAGACATTGTGAGAATTTTGGGAATATTCAGCTAATGCACAAATCTGGTGAAAAGCTTAACCAAGTTACAGTTTTATTCTAAATGGACCTTTGTGCCCATCCTAATGAATTATTTCCTTACCATAAATTAATTTACCTGCATGGCCATGTCTGGGAAGTGTTATCAGCCTCAGTGGGTAGAGCACAGAGCTGAAGCCCAGGGTCACAAAAGGAGTCTGGGGAAGAGCCAGGAGCTGCTCCTGTATCCCTTGAATTTTTGTCTGGTACAGTAAAGGCCAGCGCTGTCACCCAGCCACAGTCCTGCTGCCTACTAATTAGTTTTGTTGTCAGCATTTTGCCAGTGGAAGGAGGCAGCCAGGTGCCTGGATTAGCCAGGGTGTGAAAAATGGCTTTCCAACTGGCCTGGTGACCTTCTGACAGCAGGAGAGAATTCACAGGCAGAAGGTGGAGATGTCAAGATATAAAATTAGGGACGACAGGGAGCTGTGTCTGCCCCTTGAAGTGAAACAGGAAAACCTATCCCTGCTCCCATCCTGCCCTGGGATGTGGTTTAGGGTTTCCTGTCTCTGCTACAGAAGATTCTCCTGTTTGCCTCCTGCAAGGCACATCCTGCTCCCAGCCAGAGGCTCCTGCAGCAGGAGCGAGGTGGGAGCAGAGCCAGCTCCCAGTGCACTCCCTGCAGCATCCTGGCCCAAAAGCTGGGTCAGGAAAAGTGTCTGATGTGCTCGATGGCTAAAGGAACCCAGCCCAAGGTGGGATGAGCAGAGAAGTGATAATTGAAGGATCTGAGCAGCCTGCCCATGGCAGGGAATTGGAACAAGATGATCGTCGAGGTTCCTTCCAACCCAAACCACACTGGGATTCTGTGGGTATGGATCCACGAAAATAGGACATTTAAAGATCGGTTAAGACTGAAGCCAAACTGAGGTATTGCTTACAATGAAAGGCTGTGAATTTGCATCAGAATACAGGAGCTGGGCTTTGACAAAACAGGCAGTTAATTAAAGTGCATCAATTAAACGGGGTTCCTCCCTATTTTGTCTCCCATCAGAGGAGGTGCAAAAAAGGTACTTGTTAGAAAAACAGATTTAAATAAATCCAGGGTATTACAGATAACAGATACAGATACAGATAACATCTGGAGAAGCACAGAGGGCAGAGACCTCTGCTCTGGTGCTTCAGGCTCCCTTTCCCAGGAGGAACATCCACACTTCCAGCTGAGCCACTCTGCTTTTGGTGTGAACTCAAATGTTTGGTTTGCCCAGAGTTCCTGCAAGTCTCTTGCAGTGTCTCCCAGTGCTCAGGGGCCACACTCATCCCCTGGTTTTATGCCCAGGAGAGGCTGGGGCACAGTCAGATCCGAGCTCTCAGCTCCCATGGAAAGCTGGAGAAGTTCTCAGTGTGGGGACACACGTGAGGATTCTGATTTGGGGCTTCTTCAGAAGGAAAAGCTTCAGCTGTGGGAGCTGTTTGGGCAGGCTTGAGGCAACTGAGCTGCCTTGAATTCCATAGAGACTCTCCAGCAGCCCTAAAGATGAGCTCCAGGTTTCCCTTTCCTTAGAACAGGAGCACAACACATGCAAAAGCTCTCCTGGTTCTTCTTTGACTCTGCTCCCTGCAGGTCCTCTGAAACCCTCAGTATGGAAGTGATTTATCACACTGCTCCTCCTGGTGCTGGGGCATGGGGAGAGGGGCTGGGAGACCTGAGGGAAAGCAGAAACCCCCTCCCACCTGCCTCAGCTGCCAAGGCAGACATCAGCACCTTGGTGTCACTTGGTCCAGGACAGGCCCCCAGGGAATTGCTGGAGCTGTGGCAGGGGAGGGTCAGGTTGGTTATCAGGACAGCTCTGATATCAGGACCTGAACCTTGGCTGTGCTGATGATTTTCCTCTCTCCATCCTCAACATCAGCACCAGCCCTGCTCCACAATTTCTGAGACCACTGCCATTTCAGGGGCCATTCTCTTCCTTTCAAACCCCTTGGCTTCCCTGAGATGCCATTTCTTTTCACCCATTTCAAAAATCAACTTTGCAGAGAAGTTTGAGGGGAGAGAGCAAGAGAGAACCCAAAATGAGCAGGAGTTTTGAAGTTGCACCACCTGATTCTCTCTGAGGCACGCTGCTGCTGTCAGCCTTTTTATGCACATCCAGAGCTGGTGCCATCTCACACCTGCTCCACACTTGTTTTTAAATAACACATTGTGATAGGCACGGCCAAGATGGATCTTTATCCCCAATTAAATGACATTTTTTGTCCTTTCATTTCCTGCCCCAGTTGAGGAGCAAATCCCTGGAGAGCAAGCTCTTTAATGAAGTAGGAGGTGCCTGTGAAATTAAAGGTGATCCTGTTTGCTAGAAGAAAATCAGTGCTGATTCCTGGTGTTCCCAGAACAGTGGGCTTGTGTGTGATGCCCTGGGAGTGTCTCAGGTGGCTGGAAGTGCAGCTGTCAGCATGGCAGGTCAGATGTGAGAGCATTCCATGTGGGACAGCTGCTGCTCACAGCTGTCTGATCCCACTCCCGCACTGGGCTTCCCTTGGACTCTTCCCTCGTCCTGGTCGATCCTGGTGTGAGCCCTGGGAAGGGAGAGCCCTGGCCCCGTGTGTCCATCCTGCAGGGCTTGTTGGCTGAGCAGGAAGGGCACTTTTTGGAAATGCCCCAAGAACCCCATCCGTTTGCAGGTCCCTTGCCCTCAGCAGTCAGCGGTGGGGACGGAATTGTGGCTTTTGGGAAACGAGAAGTGTTTTGGTCAGGGCTGCATCCCCAGGTGAGGAGGGGGTGCAGGGGTGACACTGGCTGTGGTCTGAGCCTGCTGGGACCATGGGCACCACGTTGCAGCCCCACAGCTGTGCTGGGCATGCTCCCTTTGCTGCTCCCTGCCCCATGTGTGGGGTCCCTGCCCCAGGAGGAGTGGTGGCTTTTTAAGGGACTGTGATATATCTCAGTCAGTGTCTGCCCTGCTCCATCCCCTCTCCCCAGCCCCGTGGTTTATTGCCCTTCAGTGCCTTTCCTTGGCTCTTGGAGAGCTCCTGTTTAATTTTTATGCCCATTGTCATTCAGGGAGAGAAGGGAAAGGCTCAGGGAGCCCAGAGTGGAAATAAACCAGCACATTTTAGTGCAGTTACTTTGTTCAGAAGATGTTGTGTTTTGGCAGAGCACTTGCCTCCGTTCTTCTTCACTTTTGCGTTGTGGGTTGAAGTGATTCTACAAAAATCATGGATTGTGCACTCGATGGATCAGCTGCAGCCTTGCAAGGGCTGGGCTCAGCTGCTTTTGCTGCCTGAATTCCGTAGGAGCTGCACAGTAAAGGGGAATTCAGAGTAAGAGCAGGGAATGGCCTTAAACTGAAGGAGGGTAGATTTAGAGTCTGGGAAGGAATTGTTCCCTGTGAGGGTGGGCAGGCCCTGGCACAGGGTGCCCAGAGCAGCTGTGGCTGCCCCTGGATCCCTGGCAGTGCCCAAGGCCAGGCTGGATGGGGCTTGGAGCAGCCTGGGACAGTGGAAGTGGCCTTTTCTCAGCTTCCTTGATTTCGCTCTTGGTGAGGTTTTTCTGTGGCACCTCTTCTCTGCTTCCACTCCAGGTTATCAATCAACTTCTGAGACCTCACCCAGGTCTAATTTAACATCCTTGGGGGCACAAAGAGCTGAGCATCCATGCTCTGCACCCTTTCCTGTGAGGAGCATTCCTGGACACCCTGTCTGGACCAACCCCACTGTACCAGGAGCTGCTGCCAGTGCTGAGGGTGACCCAGCCAAAAAATGCCATTAAAAGTCCTGCAGTTTCCACTTCTGAATACTGGATATGTCCCCAGCTGGCACATCTCTCATGCTGGGCAGGTCAGCCAGGTATCTTAGCTGTGGCACGGAAAGGAAAGTACCTTAATTTAAAGTTCCAGGAAGATTTCAGGGGACACAGAAGAACTGACTTAAAGCAGAATGTTTTAATTCTGTCAAGAAATAGTTCAAGTTGGCCTAACCCAAAGCAAAATCTTCAGTTTTGAAAGTACATTTTCCAAATATTAAATAAATAAATGAACAAAACTATAAAAAAGTGTTACTGTGAGATATTTCACTTTGAAGAAACTCTGGTTTTTCCCTGAGCCATCATGACCAAAAATTCCTGCCTGCCCCTCTCCTTGTCCTCTGCGAGCATTAACCTGATGGAGCAGTTTTTGTGGGATTTCTGGTGCCTGAGCCAACCCTAACCACCCCCCAGTGCTCAGCCCTGGGAACACAAGCCCCTCTGTCTGCTCCGTGCTAAGCAGCTCAGAGTCTTAGCTCAGAAAGTCCCGGCTCTGATCCTTGCAGACAGCAGCAGCTTTGCTCCCCAGCACTGCACACCCTCCCAGAAAGTCGTGGATTATCTGCTTACCCTCCCTCCATGTCCTGGTTCCTGCAGGGTGAAGAAGCACAGAGAGGAGCTGCGTCTGCTCCCGCTGCAGGCACGGGGACGGTGACCAAGGCCAGGTGCCCAGCCAGCCCCGGTGAGTGACTGTCTGTGCTCGTGGGTGGGGGTGGCACAGTGACCAAGGCCAGGTGCCCAGCCAGCCCCGGTGAGTGACTGTGTATGTGCTCGTGGGTGGGGGGTGGCACAGTGACCAAGGCCAGGTGCCCAGCCAGCCCCGGTGAGTGACTGTNGTCCCTGCCCCAGGAGGAGTGGTGGCTTTTTAAGGGACTGTGATATATCTCAGTCAGTGTCTGCCCTGCTCCATCCCCTCTCCCCAGCCCCGTGGTTTATTGCCCTTCAGTGCCTTTCCTTGGCTCTTGGAGAGCTCCTGTTTAATTTTTATGCCCATTGTCATTCAGGGAGAGAAGGGAAAGGCTCAGGGAGCCCAGAGTGGAAATAAACCAGCACATTTTAGTGCAGTTACTTTGTTCAGAAGATGTTGTGTTTTGGCAGAGCACTTGCCTCCGTTCTTCTTCACTTTTGCGTTGTGGGTTGAAGTGATTCTACAAAAATCATGGATTGTGCACTCGATGGATCAGCTGCAGCCTTGCAAGGGCTGGGCTCAGCTGCTTTTGCTGCCTGAATTCCGTAGGAGCTGCACAGTAAAGGGGAATTCAGAGTAAGAGCAGGGAATGGCCTTAAACTGAAGGAGGGTAGATTTAGAGTCTGGGAAGGAATTGTTCCCTGTGAGGGTGGGCAGGCCCTGGCACAGGGTGCCCAGAGCAGCTGTGGCTGCCCCTGGATCCCTGGCAGTGCCCAAGGCCAGGCTGGACATTGGGGCTTGGAGCAGCCTGGGACAGTGGAAGTGGCCTTTTCTCAGCTTCCTTGATTTCGCTCTTGGTGAGGTTTTTCTGTGGCACCTCTTCTCTGCTTCCACTCCAGGTTATCAATCAACTTCTGAGACCTCACCCAGGTCTAATTTAACATCCTTGGGGGCACAAAGAGCTGAGCATCCATGCTCTGCACCCTTTCCTGTGAGGAGCATTCCTGGACACCCTGTCTGGACCAACCCCACTGTACCAGGAGCTGCTGCCAGTGCTGAGGGTGACCCAGCCAAAAAATGCCATTAAAAGTCCTGCAGTTTCCACTTCTGAATACTGGATATGTCCCCAGCTGGCACATCTCTCATGCTGGGCAGGTCAGCCAGGTATCTTAGCTGTGGCACGGAAAGGAAAGTACCTTAATTTAAAGTTCCAGGAAGATTTCAGGGGACACAGAAGAACTGACTTAAAGCAGAATGTTTTAATTCTGTCAAGAAATAGTTCAAGTTGGCCTAACCCAAAGCAAAATCTTCAGTTTTGAAAGTACATTTTCCAAATATTAAATAAATAAATGAACAAAACTATAAAAAAGTGTTACTGTGAGATATTTCACTTTGAAGAAACTCTGGTTTTTCCCTGAGCCATCATGACCAAAAATTCCTGCCTGCCCCTCTCCTTGTCCTCTGCGAGCATTAACCTGATGGAGCAGTTTTTGTGGGATTTCTGGTGCCTGAGCCAACCCTAACCACCCCCCAGTGCTCAGCCCTGGGAACACAAGCCCCTCTGTCTGCTCCGTGCTAAGCAGCTCAGAGTCTTAGCTCAGAAAGTCCCGGCTCTGATCCTTGCAGACAGCAGCAGCTTTGCTCCCCAGCACTGCACACCCTCCCAGAAAGTCGTGGATTATCTGCTTACCCTCCCTCCATGTCCTGGTTCCTGCAGGGTGAAGAAGCACAGAGAGGAGCTGCGTCTGCTCCCGCTGCAGGCACGGGGACGGTGACCAAGGCCAGGTGCCCAGCCAGCCCCGGTGAGTGACTGTGTATGTGCTCGTGGGTGGGGGGTGGCACAGAGCCCTGGGGGGGGCACAGCAGTGGCATTTGGGGCAGCGCTGACCTGGCAGGAGATGAGCTGTGCAGGCACTTTGGTTCTGGGGTCAGTCTGAGGGTTCCTCCCTTGGAGCCTGCTGGGAGAGGCTGATTTTCCCTCACCCTGGCCTGGTGTGAGTGCTCGGGAGTCAGAGGTTGATGGGTTTGCTGAGAACCTGTCCCCAGTGCTGTTTGTGATGGAGTTGGGATCACTTTAACCCCAGGCAGGTGCTGGAGTCACCATCCCTGGTGGTGCTCAGGGAAAGGGTGGATGTGGCACTCAGTGCCATGGTCTGGTTGACAAGGTGCTGTTGGGTCAGAGGTTGGACTCAATGACCTCCAAGGTCTTTCCCTGCCTAATTCCGTGGTTCTTTGAGGCTGTGATTACACCCTGTGGGTTGTTCTGGACAGGGGTTTGGGCATGTCTGCATTTCAGATTCATTGCCTGTGTTGCTCCTAGAAGTTCAGTTTGCAGTTTGCTGTGGTGGAGGTGAAAACGTGTGTGACTTGGGAGTAACCTGGAGGGGAGCTCTGCTCCTGACTCTGCTGGGCACATCCCAGAACAAGGGCGTGCAGGGAGCAGGCAGTGAGAGGCTGAGCTGGAACAGAGACTAGACAGAGCCAAATGGACAAAACAGGCATTTATTGAAAGGCCTTAAAAGGACACACCTTGGGCAGCACAAGAGCCTGGCCAGGGCTACACCCAGGTTGAATCCAAGATGAATCCTGGTCATAAGTTTTTACACTTCTATAAGTTTTGGTTCATCTACATATTGGGTTCAGTTGTCCAATTACAGCTCCAGGTCATGAAGTCTCACCCCCTGGCTTGTCCCCTTCTCCTCACTGTTGTTTGTGCTCTTTGGAGTTGTCCTTGATTCTCCAGCTGGGAAGGGATTGTTTTGTCTAACAACCCCGTGAAGAGAACCTGCTAACACCTAATATGAAGTTTCAGAGTTACACAGCAGGCAGCAGAGAATTTGGAAAATATAAAAGGTAAAGCCCAAGGCATCAATGGAAGTGCTGTGCTTGGGGCAGGCAACGTGCAGAGCTGGTGTGTGGAGCTGGGGGGGCCCAGGGTTGGGTCAGGGCTCTGCTGCTGTCTCTGACAGGGGGAACAGAGCAGCCTCTGTTGGGCTGGGAGGAAACATTCCCGTGGTATCTCCTTGTTGGGGCTGTGTTTGTCAGTGCTTAGGTCAGGACAGAGGAGTTCCCATCCCCAAAGGGTACAGGAGTGCCCTCAGGCCACAATTTAGGAAGTTTAACATCCCCCAGACCTAGCTTGGCTGGGGGGCTGAGCTGAAACCACCTCTGTGAAGCAGAGGTTCTGTGAAGGGATGGGAAAGAATTTAGGGATCAGGTCCAGTGGTAGCATGGCCTAAGGGCTGGGAAATGCTGGCCTGGAAATGACTCTGGCTGTTGGAAACCTGTTGTGCTTCCTGAGCCATGAGCGCAGGCAGGGCTGGAGCTGGGAGGGCTCTGCCTGCTCTGCTGGGAGTTTCCTTGTGGTAAGAATGGATTAGCAGGACTTCAGGGGAGTAAAACCTGGAGTTTGCTTCAGCAGAGGGTGAAGATTTCAGGCTGTCCTCAGTCTGTGCTCAGCTCATGGCAGGAAGATGCAGCAGTGTAGTTTTCAGCAGTGGATTTTCTCTTCCAGTTCCTGATGGATGAAAGCAGAAGTTACAGATTAACAGAGTGAATTGGAAAGGGACCTTAAAAACTATCCAGTTCAATCCCCTGCCATGGCAGGGACATCTTCCACTGTCCAGGGCTACTCCAACCTGGCTGTGGGCACTTCCAGGGATGGGGTCCTCGGTTTCCAGTTCAGCAGGGCTTGCAGAATTGTGTTTTAATTGGTATCACAGTTGGAGTGTTCCTTTGGATATTGCATAGAAAAGAGAAAAAATAAATGTGATCAGATAAAACTTCTTATCACAGAGGTAGGAGCTCTGCTGCTGTGTGATGGCCCCCTGGAGACACCTTATACAGTAAATAAGGATCTTATTTGGAAACCTAATCCAGGAAACTCCAAATAACAGCAGGGAAAAGACTCACCTGAACTTCTTCAGATCAAAATGAGGCAGTTGAGGGAGAAAGGGAGCTTGGGTTTGATCAGATTTGTCTATAACCATTTTCTGTTCCACCTTAGTGTACCTGCCTGTGGTGGTAGTGAGGATGTTTTGACACAAAATATTCTGGAACATGGATAGGTTGAACAAATGACCTGACTAAAAAACCCTGTTCTGCATGACAGAGACAGCTACTGTACCCTAACTCCACAGACCAAGATTTAACTCAGCAAATGAAATTGTGGGATTCAGCAGCATTGAAGAAATACATGGAGTTTTACTATTGAAGACAGTTTTACAAAGAATGCTGCCAGAAATTTTTCCAAGTTTTGTTTTGGCTGTTGGCATATTCAGTAGAGTTTTGAAGTGTGGATCTTTTTTTTTTGTACAAGGTATTTACTGTAAATGGAGGGAATTGTCTTTTATCCAGCAAGTTCTTCCCTTCCTCAGGATCCTCAGCCCCTGGACACTGCTGGCTGATGATTTGCTCTTTCATTTTCACTTCTCCCCGCACTTACTGGTGGCACACAGGATAAAGGGAGATTCCAGAAGGAGCTGCAGAGCTCCCTGTTCCTTGGGAAATATTTCACTGGGGAAATACCTGTCATTCAGGCAGTTAGAGAAGAACATAGAGAGTGACTGAAGAACAGGGAAGGCTGCTGAAAATGCCCATTATTCCAGGAATGCAGGGCAAGTGTTGGGAATAGCTGTTCCTGAGTCCATCCTTGCAGGGATGGGGGTGCCCTGTGTCCTTAGGTGGGTCAGCCAAACGGGATGGCTGAAATGTTGTGTGTGTCTCAGGAAAGGCCAGGCTGGAGGGGGCCATCAGGGCTCTGAGCACAGATATTCCAGGCTCTAATCACCTGCTCAGGTCCTTAGCAGCTCGGGCAGTTCTGTCTGGCCAGGATTAGGGGGGCACTCTTTAAGCTACCATCTGTGGTGACCTTCTTAGCACCCCGTGGGCCAAGGAAGGAAGGGATGTAACAGCTTCTTAATTTAGAGAGCAGCAGGTCAAGAGGAGGTTGCAGGTCCTGGAACCCAGTGGGGGCAGGAGCTGGGAAGGGCTGCAGGGTCCAGGGAGAGGAATCTGTGGGATGGGACCCTCACAGGGCTCATGATCAAACCTAAAAAAGCCAAACTCTAGGACTGAGTTCCTCTCTGTGCCTAAAGTGCCTCTGTCATGGCTGGATCACTCAGGTGGGAACTCATTCCAGAGGCTCCACAGGAGTTGTGAACCATCAGAAATCAGGCTGCAGAGGGCACAAGCAGAAATTCCCCCCAAAATGCACTCTCCCCAGTCTTTATCTATTGTAAAAAAATACAAGCACACAAAAAAATTTTCAAAGTTAAAACTCATGTTCTACATAGGCTCCTGGGAAGGATTGCCCTTGTCTGTGCTGGGATGATCTCATGGCACGTGCAGTACTGGCAGTGGCTGGCTGGAGCAGGTGGGCTTTCTGGGATAGGGGAAGGTGGCCCCAGGGTCTGGAGGAGGTTTTGGCTGGAGCAGGCTCACTGCTGTCCCGTGGGAGTGGGCTGTGGAGCCCACCTGAGCTCTCCTCACACAGAGACCCCAGTCCCTGACCACTCTGCAGGGAAGCAGAGGGGTTTTGGGATGCTCTTGGCACACAGTCTGTAGTGAAAGCAAAGCACAGAATCCAGAATGCCTTGGTTTGGAAAGGACCCTAAATCCCATCCAGTGCCACCCCTGCCATGGCAGGGACACCTGCCACCATCCCAGGGTGCTCCAAGCCCCAGTGTCCAGCCTGGCCTTGGGCACTGCCAGCAGGAGGGGTTGTTCTGGTTGAGGATGATGAGGGTTCATTCAGTGTTTGCTCACAGCAGGAGTGGGGTGTGTAGGCTCAGCCCCTGCTGGTGTCCAGCTCTGAAGTTGTCAGGGATGCAGCCATCCCCTCCCTGAGCCCCCAGTGCCTGTGGGAGCTGACCCAGGCAGGCCCAGCAAGGATCAGGATTTCCAGGACAGCCAAGCCCTGACACACCGTTCTCGATGGAGCCTTCAGAGATGGACACTGGGTGAGTGAGGGAGGAGGAGCTGCCAATTAACCCTTGATAAACACCCTCATGGCTCTGTCCCTGGGCTTACCTGGCCTTTGAAATAAGCAAATTAACTGCCTGAAGCTCTCAGCTCTGCCAAGGCAGTAGGAGAGGTGCCAAGTGCTGCAGGACAGGACTCTCTGCTCCGGGCCTTTGGTGCAGTCTGAGGTTGGAAGGTTGTGGGCTGGAATCTGGGAAGAGCAGAGTATTGGGTGTTATTTAAGGGCTGTGAGGCTGAACAGAAAATCAGCAGAATCATGTTTGATCCCTCAAACAGGAGTTCCCACAGCAAACATGACCCAGAGCATTGCACCACACCTGCTTTGGGATGTAAAACCTGGAGAAGCCACAGGAACTCGAGCACACGTGTAATTGGAACCTGTCCATTCAGGCAAAACTCCCCTGCCCCAAGAAAGCCATGGGTTAAAAAGCACCTTCTTAAGCCAGTGATTCATCTCTAGAGCTGAGCTGGTTTTCTGTTTTTTGGTTTTCAGCCCAAATGTTTGATTCTTTTAAGAGCTGAGCAAGTGATTCTTAATGAACACTCAGTTTTCTGCAAATCTTGATCTTCCTGAAATATGATGTAAATTTAAATTATCTGACTGGGGGATTTTTGTTTCTCTTTTTTCGTTCCTAGATTTCCTTTTTGAAATCATCTATTTCTCAGAACCTCTCAAGACTTGGAGGTTAATTCAGATTAAGGTAGTGCGTGAATGGAAAATGTAAAATCTTTTCCCAAGTAACTGCTTGTGCAAACACCAGGCAGATGATGGCACGAGTCCCTCCTGCTGTGGCTCTGCTCAGACTTTGGGTGAAAATATTGGCAGAATGTCCTCTCCTGGCTGGGTGCAGCTGTGTGGCTGCATTCCTCAGTTCTGGAGCTGGAATGTGAGTCACAAAGGAGAGAGTCAAGGGGGTGCCTTAAAATGAAAGTACAAAAATAGATCTCCCTGCACATCTTCTCTCAGCTTCCCCTTACAAGGCTGCATTGACATGTGCTGGATGGGATATGATGGCTCTGGCCTTGGCAGATGCATCAAATACGACACGTGAGCACGATTTTAGGGGGTTTCTAAGGAGACAAATAAGGGTTAGCAAGAAATGCAGAAAAGATAAACAGCGAGGTGGCCACAGTTTTTCATCTATAGGAATCCAGGCCTGAGATTTGCTTCCAGCTTGGCCTGAACTGGAGATTTCAGGAAACAAGCCAGAAAGTTGCTTATTTTGCCATTTCATCATCAAATGTGCTGCTTCCCTGAGGCCCTGACCTTTCACAGGCAGTGCTGTGACAAAAGATGTGGTGGAACATCAGGGAGCCTGTGCTGCCAGGAGAGGCTGGGCTGTGCCATCCAGAGCCTGGGAGATGATGCCACCCCTCCTGTGTTTGTGATGAGTTCTCTCACATAGGGGGTTTTTTCTGCTCAAATCTTTCATTTTTGGTTTCTTCCTGAGGGTGGAGGTTCCGTTGCAAAGACAGGGTCAGTGGATCACTGAGGCTGACCTTGGGATGTGCCGGGCAAGCTTGGAGGACTGATGTGGGTGCCCAGCTTTCCTCTGGGGGGTGAACTCTACAGAGATTCCCAGGGAATGGGCACGGCCCCGAGGCTGCCAGAGCTCCAGGAGCGTTGGGACAGCGCTGCCAGGTTTGGACAGGGTGGGGTTGTTGGGGTGTCTGTGCAGGGCCAGGGGCTGGGCTGGCTGATCCTGGGGTCCCTCCCAGCTCAGGACATTCCAGGATTCTCTGGGACAAACACCTGCTTGTGGCCTGATCCTGCCCCCTTCCCAGGAGAGAGACACAAAGGGACCATGGCAGCCTTGGTCTCTTTCCTGTTTTTGCTTGTAATCAAACCTTGTTTTATCCCTCCACATCTTTCCCTGCAAGCCTGGGTTTGCTTTGCTGTGGGGAACCCGGAGATCTCACCCTCTTCACCTCCCATGGGGGATTTCCTCAGAGAATCCTGGAATTATTACACTTGGAAAGGACCTCCAAGATCATCAAGTCCCACCCTTAACCCAGCACTGCCAAGACCATCACTAACCATGTCCCAAGTGCCACATCTGCATATTTTCTGGATACTTCCATGGATGGTGACTCCCCCACTGCCCTTAGCAGCTTCTTCCGATGCCTGACCACCCTTTTAATGAAGAAATTTTCCCCAGTATCCAATCTGAACCCCCCCGGGCACAGCTTGAGGCCATTTCCTCTTGTCCTGTCCCTTGTTCCCTGGGAGCAGAACCCAGAGTTGTGGAGAGCCAGAAGAAATCCCCCCTTTTCCCCTCTCTTCAAATCACAGCTTCCTTGAGCCTGTGGGGGTGGAGTGCAATGAACCATCCCTTGGCTTCCCCCAGTTCTGGTCCAAGGCCAAGGAGAAGTTTGTCAGGGCAGGGAGAGGTTTGTGGGCCCCTGAGCTTGCTCTGATGTTGTTAATTTTCCATCATTTCTTGCCCTGCTTGCCCTACAAGCCTTCCCTGCCTGCTCAGTGTCTTCTGGGACTCAGGAAAGTCCTTGTGCTTCTTCTGGGCTGGGTGGCTCAGCCCCACCGAGATGTTCTGAATCTGTTCCTTGTCCAACTTTGCCTGTCACTGTCTGTGCCTTGATCTTCCTTGTACCCCTCCTGCTAGATCCAAAAAGTCTGCTGCATTCTTTTTTTTTTCCCCTATTTTCTTGTCATAGCTTTGAATGCCTTTATTACTCCTTCTTCCCTCCTCTGGCAGAGGTGTCTCTGCTTATAATCTTCTTAGCACTGAGGCAGCCTGTTCATTTCAAAGAAAGCTGCTTTAAAGGCAGGTGTGAGCCAGACTTGGCCAATTCTTTCTTTTCCCCTGTGGCTTGAAGGGCCTGAAAATGTTCCTGTAATCATTTCACAGAATCCCAGAATGGTTTAGTTTGGAAGGGAGCTTAAAGCTCCTCTCCATGGGCAGGGACACCTTCCACTGTCCCAGGTGATGCAGGGAATGGACTGCAGGGCTTTGGGCTGACCCCATGCAGCTCCTGGGTGATGGGCACGGGACACAAAAGGGATTTCAGGCAAGTTCTGCTCCCCACGTGCTCGAGTGAGGTGCCTGAGCTGTTCTCTCCCCACCCAGCCCTTCTCCAGCTCTGGCTCTCCCAGCTCATGGCACTGCTGTGTTCAAAGTGGAGCAGCTCCAGTGTTCAGGGGGATGTGGCTGTGAGTCTGTGCCTGTCCTGCAGCCTCACCCACACCCTGCAGAAAGCAGCGGGATGCATCCACCCCAGGGATGGGCTGGACTGGGCTGCAGCAGGAGCTGGGAGTGCCTGCAGGGATGGCTGCAGGGAGCCTGGGGCTGCATTTGGGACAGCCCTGGGGGAGTTCAGCTCCAGCCTGGCCCGCTCAGCCCCTCCCTGTGTCTGTGCAGACAGCCCTGGAGCACAGCAGGGAAATGCCCCCTGGCAGTGCCCACCCTGCAGCAGCACCCTGTCCCTCCCTGGGGCAGAGGGGCAGGGCAAGGGGACAGCAGCAGCCAGGTGAGGGGGGCACTCAATACCCTGCTGCATTTTGGCTACAAAAGCCAAGGAGTGAAGTTTGCTATGCCAGCACCTCCTTCTGCAAGAGACCTTTTTTTTTCCCCCGGATGCTTTCCTGCTTCTCAGAGTCTGGAAATGTGTCTGTGCTGTTTACCTGACCCTCCCATGCGGTCACAGCCTCTGCCTTGGCTCCTATTACACTTCCCAAAGCCTCTTCATTGCCTGGCTCCTCTAATCTTCCAGGAGCACCCATGTTTTATGCCTTGGTTATGCCTCCCTTCCTTTTAATTAATTTTTCACAGTGCCTTGCTCGTCCCTGTTGCCCTTTTTGATTTAATTTATTGCTCACTAGCCATCACAACACCTGGGCAAGCCTTTAATTTATCTTTTCCTGTGTCCCTTGCACCCCCTCTGTCCTCTCCCATTATTGATTTCTCCAGTTTGATTTCACCCTGCGCTTGCCAGCGTCATCTCTCACCCTTCCCTCCCACTCAGAATTGCTTGGATGAGTTTCCTCCCCCATTTGTGACCTTGCTGCATTGTAATTCCTGGCCCCAACAAGGCTGGGATTGCTGCTTTTTGGATCCCCTCCCTTGCTTGGGCTTGGCTTCCACCCTAAATGTCTCGGAATTAACTCTGGGCAATTCCCATCCCCTTTGCTATGGTGAGGGAAAAGCTCCTTTCCCAGTGAGTCTCATCCAGGTGGAAGGGGGTGATGGTGCAGCTTCTGTGCTGAGCTTCCTGCAGGCAGGGAGGTGTTCCAGGGACAGGGCTGGGCTGGGCTTTGCTTGGTTCCAGCTCTGAGCAAGCAGGGGAGCCTGTGCCCCCAGCAGCTCTTTGTTCCTGCCTTTATCCTGGGGATGAGGACGTGCAGCTGAAGCTGCCCTGGGGAGCCCTGGCTGCTCCCAGCCCAGCTCTCCTGCTGCTCTCAAGCATTTTCCTGGCCTGCATTTAAACACTGAGGAAATTGTGGAAGGAAAGAGGGAATAAATGACTTTTCTTCTGTCTTTTAGCTGCCCTGTGGCTGCCACAGCCCAGCTCCCCAGAGCTCAGACAAAGAGGGAACCCCTGCTTTGCTCCGTGGCTGTGAGGAATTGAGGGCTTTTATTTGCTACCATCAATGGTCCATTTACTTACAGAGCAGTCCCTGCCATTACCACAATGGCTTTGGAAAGCACATTACTGCAGATACTCAGGTTATTTTGTCATCTGTGGCCATGTGATTTGCAAGCTGAGCCCAAAAGTGGGAAAGGGGTCAGGGGATGGGAACCTTATGTTTGTTTAAAACACACAGCAAGGCAAGATCATAAGCTATTACCTGCTCCCTGTAGAACAGGCACAAAACACAGCAGGCTGAGGCTCAAAGGAGTGGGAATCTACATAGTTCCCTGTTCCTGCTAAAAAATACTTTGGTTAGAGCTGTGCTCATAGATGGGATTTCCATTTTCATGGGATTTCCATTTTCATGGGATCTCGTGTAGCTGATCTGGTTCTGTCTGCTGGAGGAGCAGAGTGTACAAAGGCTGGGGCTGAAACTGGCTCTGGCAGTGGGTGTGGTTGGATATATCATGTCCTTCGGAGATCAGGGAAAGGTTTTTCCCCAGAGGGTGCTGGCACTGCCCAGGCTCCCCAGGGAATGGGCACAGCCCCGAGGCTGCCAGAGCTCCAGGAGCGTTGGGACAGCGCTGCCAGGGATGGACAGGGTGGGGTTGTTGGGGTGTCTGTGCAGGGCCAGGGGCTGGGCTGGCTGATCCTGGGGTCCCTCCCAGCTCAGGATTTTCCATGATTCTATTGTTTATTCCACCTGCTGACTCCCAGGGGTCCCTCCCAGCTCAGGATATTCCATGATTCTATTGTTCATTCCACCTGCTGACTCCCAGGGCATCAATCTGGTAATGCCTGGAGTGTAACAGCCCTGGGATGTCATCACCACATGGAAAATGAGGAAGTACAACAGGCATGCATGGGTCATGCAGAGCTGAGAAGATCTCAGAGGAACCAAGGGAGCATCACTGGTTTATTTGGTGGTTGGTTATAAATATGTGCAGTTCCACAGTGAGGCATGGTTAGATTTGGTTAGGGAATAAAATGTGGGAACTGTAGGATTGTAATTGCCCATGGCCTGGAGGAGCTGGCTGCTGCACTCAGCAGAGGTGTGTGGGAAACATGGGAACTTGTTCATTCCATTGATTTTATTCTATTATCTCTTGTTCTTTTCTCTTCCTCATTCTCCCTATTTCCCATTCTTCCCTCTTCAGCTGAGTTTGGCACTGCAGGTGGGATCACCCTATAACTCCTGAAGATAGGTCAGTTCCCTGATGCTGTCAGGGAACTCTGTGGGTGTCTGTGAGGTGCTGACCCTTTTTCCAAATTAAGAAGGTCTCCTTGTCCATCTTTGACAATTTTTATCAATGCACAAGCAAAGGAGACCGGCTCTCCTCTCCCTCTGTCTCCAGGTACAGAAATATCCTTTTTTCATGTAGGAACAGCCCCCCATTCTATCCATCCTTACCTTACCCTACTTTTTACAAAGGTGTGGGGTGATAGGAGAGGGGGGAAAGGCTTTAAGCTTAAGGAGGGCAGGGTTAGATGGGATATTGGGAAGGAATTGTTCCCTGTGAGGGTGGGCAGGCCCTGGCACAGGATGCCCAGAGCAGCTGTGGCTGCCCCTGGATCCTTGGCAGTGCCCAAGGCCAGGCTGGACATTGGGGCTTGGAGCAGCCTGGGCTAGTGGAAGGTGTCCCTGCCATGGCAGGGGTGGCACTGGATGGGCTTGAAAGTCCCTTCCAGCCCAAACCCTTCAAGCAGTCCATGGCAGAGCAGTCTGCAGCACTTTGGGAGGATTTGTTCCTCAGCTGTCAAAGGAAACCTTCAGAAAAGCTGGAGACCATTTGGGGGTCAGTGAGTGACACAGTTTGGGATTCAGAGTGAGACTCCAACTGGAGCAAACTCAGAATCTGGAGAGGAAAGCTGTGCTTTACTGATAGACTTAGAGAGGGAATCCTGCTCTGTGTGAAGATTGCATGGAGACACTAACTGACAGACAAGGATGTGTCTGGGTCTGTTTGGATAATTTATCTTCTGTTGTGAATTGTGGTTCTTTTGTGAAACACCCCAGGCCTCTCCGTGTGGTGATGGATTCAATCCATCTGCCTTCCCCTGGGAATGACACCTCTTCCCTGCTCCACGGGCTCTCTGCAAACAAGGAGCTATAAATAAACACCAATATCTCTCTTTGCAGGGGGTGGAAAGCTGCACTGGAGCTTTGTCTTTGTACTTGTAAATAAAAACGGGCAGGTAAGGGATGCTCCAAGCCAAAGCCAGGCAGAAATTGGAGGCATACATGGATGCTGCTTTGTGGCACATGAAATCTCTAGAACTGTAAAATCAGGTGATATTATTTTGTAATTTGAAGAAAAAGTGTGAGAGTTTTTGATCTAGACCCCGCCAAGTCTTTCAGTGAACTTTTTCTTTCTCATGCTTACAAGCAGAGGATAAATGCTGGAGTTTATAGTGCTGGAGGGTCAAGGTTTGGTGGACTGGCAGCAGTGCTGCACTGGGAGGGGTGGAGGAAGCTGCACTTGCCTTTCCTGGCTATGGAAAGTCTGCTGAGACCCATCTGCAAGGAGATTTGGGGAAAAACCTTCTTGTAGGGCCCTGGTGCCTGCCTGGTGCCTCCAGCATCCTGTGTGATGCAGGAAGGAACTCAGGGCTGGACATGGTGTAGCAGGGTTAGTTGGAGCTGCTGGAAAGTGGATGAGCAGTGTAAAACCTGGCTGAATTTTGGCTCTGGGACTCTGTGCTGAAGGAATTCCCATAGGTACAGGTACAGCTCATGGGCACACTCAGCATGAGAAGTGTGTCCAGGGAAGGGAACAGAGCTGGGGAAGGGCTGGAGAATTCCTGAGGGAGCTCAGCCTGGAGAAAAGAGGCTCAGGAGGGACCTTCTGGCTCTGCACAACTCCTGACAGGAGGGGACAGCCAGGGGGTCGGGTTCTGCTCCCAGGGAACAACAGAGCAAGAGGAAACGGCCTCAGTTGCATCAGAGAAGGTTTAGATTGGATATTGGGAAAGTCTCTTCCCTGGGAGGGTGGTCAGGCATTGGAACAGGGTAGTGGTGGAGTCTCTGTGCCTGGAGGTGTTCAGAAAATGTCCTTGGGGACTTGGGTTGGTGCGGGGCTTGGCAGTGCTGGGTTAATGGTTGGACTCAGGGATCTTAAGGGGCTTTTCCAATGATCCTGTGGTTCCATGAGCCTGGAGGATGAGTCCATCATGCTGCTCAGAGCCAGCTCAGTGTTCCTGGTGCTCAGTTAGGAGCTGTTCTGTCACTCTCAGGGCAGTTTTTCTAAGAGAACTGACCCCAAGAATGGTTCCCTGAGCTTTTCCCCACTGCGCTGCCATTTCTTCTGAGGGCTTCTCCTCCAAGCTATCTCTGTGGTGAACTGTGATCACAGATCAGGAGCTCCATCCCAGAACCACAGGTGGCAGGAAAATCCTTCACCATCTCTTACCAGCACCCATGGAATCTCAGCAGAAAGCCCAGCCCCTGGAGCTGCTGACTGCTGCCCTTGCCATCCTGCCCGCCAGACCCCAGCGGTGCAGGCAGGGAGGGCTGTCCAGCTCTGACAGGGACCCAGCCAGTCTCAGCTCCTCCTGCACACTGCTGAAGTGTCCCTGGACAGCCCTGCTCTGGGGCCAGCACAGCACCTCACGTGCCAGGAGAAGTGTCCTGTGACGTGGTGTCTGCCCTGGAAACCATTCCTGAAGGGAGATGGAGCTCCTGCCCCCAGCCCTTCCTGCGAGCCCCCTCCAGAGCTGGGGGAGCAGGCAGTGTCCTGAGGGCTGATCCCAAATCCCTCCTGCAAGTCTCTCCTGGGACTGGTGCTGCAGCAGCTCCAAGGGTTTGGAAGAGATCTTAAAGCTCATCCTGTTCCACCCCTGCCATGGCAGGGATACCTGTCACCATCCCAGGGAGCTCCAAGCCTTGGGCACTGCCAGGGATCCAGGGGCAGCCACAGCTGCTCTGGGCACCCTGTGCCAGGGCCTGCCCATCCTCACAGGGAACAATTCCCTCCCAACATCCCATCTGTCCCTGCCCTCTGGCAGTGGGAAGCCATTCCCTGGGTCCTGTCCCTCCATCCCTTGTCCCCAGTCCCTCTCCAGCTCTCCTGGAGCCCTTTTAGGCCCTGCAAGAGGAGGTGAACACCCCCAGCATTCCCAGCCTGTCCCAGAGCAGAGGAGCTCCAGCTCTTGGAGCATCTCCGTGGCTTCCTTGCCACTTGTTCTGTCAGCTCCATTCCCTTCTGGCACTGGGCCCCAGGGCTGGGGCAGTTCTGCAGGTGGGGTTTCACCTGAGCAGAGCAGAGGAGAATCCCCTCCCTTGAGGTGATGATGAGCTGCTGTTGCCTCATGCTGCAGAAGCAGGGCACTGCTGCACCTCAGACCACTTCTGGTGGGCTCAGTGAGACCTTCTCAGGTGTGAGCTCCCCGTCCCTCACTGGCCGTGCTGTGCCTCACCTCCTTTCACTTGCAGAACTATTTCCAGAGTGCCTGCAATAGTCCCGCAGTCCCTCGGGATGTCTGTGCTTCTGTGCCTCCATCCTCTGCCTCCTCTGAGTGCACTCAGTGCCAGGGCTGCTGTGCTGGTGCAGAGGAGCTGTTCCCAAGCTGGGATAACATCCCCCTGCATTCAGCTGACTTGCATTTCCTCCTTATCCTTGGTATTAATCCCAAACTTGCAGAATCACCAGGTATTAGGATTTGATAGAGACGCTGCTCTTTGTGTGACGAGCCAGCTGATGGAAGTCTTAATGCTGCAGGTGGTGAGCTGCCAATCCACCTAAAGCCAGGCTGCATTAGCACTCTGATATCAGAAATATCCCTGCTGATAGCAGGAAGATCCCTCCAAGGGGGAGCTGGGGAAAGCAGAGTGCATTGCCTTGTGCCTGGGCTGGTGTGTGAGCGCTGGCTGGGCTGAGCTGAGCTGAGCTGAGCTGAGCTGAGCTGAGCTGCCCCGTCTGGCACATCCAGCACCCCTCCTGTGGATCTGGGTATTGCTGTGAAAGGAGCAGAGAGAACACAGCCCGCTTCCAAAAATGTCAGACTGCAAGGGAGGAGGCAGCAGGAGGGTCAGGGCTGGGGGAGCTGCTTTGGGTTGTGTCTGCAGGACTGGGGACGCTCCAGAGGGGCTCCAGGAGAGCTGGAGGGAGATGGGATGGAGGGACAGGACACAGGGAATGGCTTCCACTGCCAGAGGGCAGGGATGGATGACCCCCACCCAACAGAGGTGCTCACTCCTGTTCCTCCATCGTCTTCCACATCCTTCTTCCATTCCCATCTCCTCCCTTCTCTGGTGTGAGACAAGGCCACAGCCCCAGGGTCAGTGTGGGGTCCTGAGCCTCAGGGGGACCCTGCCTGGCTCAGGGATCTCATCTCCAGACACTTTACCAGTGCAGGGAAAGGGATGCCTGGATACCTGAAGTGTGATTTGGGCTGGTACTAAACACCACTGGTGTTTTAGTACCAAAACCCAGTATTTTAGTATTGGTATTATACTACTATATAGTATACTAGTATAATATATAATGCTATTATACTAGTATTGTGGTATACTAGTATACTATTTTAGTACAGTAGTATATTATCTGTATACTGGTATTTTAGTACCAAAAACCTGCTTTCTGTTGGGCCACTTCTATTTTCTAGTTCTAGGAATAACCTGGAAAACAAAATGTGTAATTTATAAAATGAAACCGCAGTGGTCATGGTGGACAATAACATTTTCAGAAGATCCTTTTCCCCTTTTCTCACTGTAATTCTCCACAGTGACCAGGCTGGTTTTCCCCACCCGGTTCCAAAGAGCAAACACAGCTCAGTTCAAGGTAAATCCTGCTCATCCCTGCAGGATTCATCATTCTCTTGCCCTGTAGCAGACTCATCACTTGTCTGGTGTTTCCAGCCAGGAGCCCATCTCAGGAGGGATGGGCTGCTCTAAACCCCAGCTGTGATGATGGAGCAGCATTCCGTGTGGTGGGAGCAGTCTGGGCAGAGCAGGCAGCGGATAAATCTGGAATATATTCTGTGAAGTAACTTGGTGATTCCCAATTAATACCCTAATTGCTCCTTTTTGAAATTATTGATTCCAAAATTACCAAGCTGAGTTGCAAATGCTGTGGAATATAAAAAGGAAGGAAGGGCTTTTTACTGACATTTCGGAATTACAAATTATGTTTGTTGTGAAAAAATGAGAGCCCGTCTGTTTAATTGGTCGTAGGATGCAATTTGTGAGCACTTAGGTAAGAAAAATACAGCTATCTAGGGGATCATTAAAGATCCCTTTCCTCTGAGTCAGCAAAGCTCAGAGCTGTGGAGAAGGCAGATCTATATTCCATAAAATTCAGAGTAACAAGGAGCTCTGTCCGAGGGATTGCTCTTGGCAGGGAGAGGAGTGCTGCCTCGGGTAGGATGGACAGAGAGGAACAGAAGGTTTGGGGCCTCAAAAAGAAAAAGCAGAGGGTCTGCTGCCTAAAGTGCCTGGATCCTCTTTCACATTCCCTTCTGGAATGTGGGGCGAGCCCCCCGGGTCAGAGGAAGTTTCTGGCTGCAAACAGAAATAAAATTTGGGATTCTTCAAATGATTTTTAGTTTACTGAGGGTAGATTTAGGTGGGATATTGGGAGAGAATCCTTCCCTGTGAGGATGGTGAAGCCCTGGCACAGGGTGCCCAGAGCAGCCGTGGCTGCCCCTGGGTCCCTGGCAGTGTCCAGGGCCAGGCTGGATGGGGCTGGCAGGGAATGTGGTGCCAGTGTCATTCCCACAAAGCCCTTGGAAAAGCAGCCCTGGGAGCTTGCTATTGCAGGCAGGTTGGTTAACACCAGGAGTTAATTAGAAGTGAAGCCTGTACTCCAGGGGGCAGAAGCCTCTGGAGATGAAAGATCCCCGTTTGGACTGAGGAGGGCTCTGCTCTTACTCACCGGGTGAATCAGGGGTTGGCACAGGATGCTGGTGTGGGAAGGAACCCGGGGCTGTCTGGTGCCATCATTGTCCATCAGAGAGGGAGAAGGGGGTGCTGAAGGGATGGATGGCGGAGCAGGACAGGAGAGGGATGGCACTGAACTGAGGGCATGTGTGGAAGCAGGCAGGGAAAGCCGAGGGCAAGGCGTGCATGGATGGAGACCTGGATGTCGTGGCTGCTGTCCCCTCTGCAGGCTGTCCCCTCTGCAGGCTGTCCTCTCCTGCTGTCTCCCCACTGAGAGTCTCCTGTGTGCCCTGGGGGTCTGGCAGGTCCTGCCTGCACCTCCTGCCTGCAGTGCTTCCCACCCTAAACCATCCCTGTGGTCTGGGAAATGTGGTGGGAGATCAGGTGTGTGCCATCCCTGTCCCCAGGTCGTCACCATCCCCTGTCCTGCTGGCAGCGAAGCTGATGCTGGCTTGGACAGCCTCATGCTCACCTGGTGTAGGTCTTGCAGCACCAGCAGGACAGACCCACCCCAGCCCAGCCCACCCCAAGCTTTGCAGCCTCCCTGGGCTCTGTGGTGGCCCCTGGGCTCTGAGCCAGGTGTGCTTTTAAGGGCTTGGAACTGCAGAAGGAATGGTGGTGTTGGAGCAAAGTGATAGAATCTGGAATGGTTTGGGTTGGAAGGGACCTTACTGATCATCCAGTGCCACCCCTGCCAGGGACAGGGACACCTTCCACTGTCCCAGGATGCTCCAAACCCTGTCCAGCCTGGCCTGGGACACTTCCAGGGATCCAGGAGCACCCTGTCGGTTGCTCAGCCTGCCGGAAAGGTCCAAGTTCCAGCCCTCCCTGTGTTCCTGCACCATGACCAGCGTGGGAGAGGCCACCAGGCACTCTGCAGAGTGTGCTGGAAGGAGAGGGTGCTCCTGGCCTGCCCCAGATGCTGCTCTTGCAGTGCTTTTCCTCAGTGGAAAAGGTTTTGCAGCTTGTGGAGCCATTTCCCTCTTTGGACTCCCCATTTCCCTGCTCCTTCAGGCTCTTCCTGCTTCTGGCTGGGTGCTGGGGGCAGAGCAGCTCAGGAACTCTGTCCCCCTGACCCCACAGCCCCCCCTCAGCCAGGGCTGTGCCATCCCCTGCAGTCTGGTGTGGACCCACAGCTGGGCAGTGCTCAATCTTCAGCCCCTGCAGCACCTGGGGAGCAGCACAATTAACAGCAGCTCCTCCCCCCGGGCTGAGATGGAGTTGAGGAGCAACTGTAAGTCCCTCCTGTGATTTTTTTTCCTTTTCTGTTTGTTTTACCCAGATCTAATCAATGCTATAAAGGGCAAAGCAGCAGTTTTATTTATTTATTACGGGGAGCAGCACAGCAAATAATCCAGCACTTGGCAGTTTGCTGGACAATGCTCTGGATAATCAGAATTTTTCAGGCTCTTTGGAGTGGGGATACATCAATAATGCCATGATCACAGAAGCTGATGGGAAGGCCACCTTTTATAGATTTCATAGCTCTCCATAGTGATGACATTGGCGATTTCGTTCTACAGAAGAAAAATGAAAAGGATGAGTTTTAATTCAAGTTTTTTAGGTTAAATTTTTTAGGTTTTTCAGTGCAAATTGACACAGAATCATAGAATCACAGAGTGTTTTGGGTTGAGAGAGACCTCAAAGATCATGGAACCATGGAATATTTGGGTTGGAAGGGACCTTAGAGCTCATCCAGTGCCACCCCATGCCATGGGCAGGGACACCTTCCACTGTCCCAGGCTGCTCCAAGCCCCAATGTCCAGGCTGGCTTTGGGCACTGCCAGGGATGGGGCAATTGTCATAGAAAGTTTTTCATTTTGCAGTTGTCATGCTTCTAATACAAAGAATGAAAGCTGTAACCTTTACTGAGAAACAGTGAATTGTAACTCTGAGTTTAAATCTAAGACAAGGGGGGCACAGTTGATATATTTTTCTTTAAGCTTTGTGATTTCATGGCAAACCCTTTTCCCTCCCTTTCCAGCTGCTCTCCAGCACTGTCAGGGGGTATTTTCTGAAAGAAGAGGGAGGATTCCTCAGCAAAGCCCCACTCCCTGCTGCAGGTACTCTGTCCCTCTCCCAGAGACCTGAGAATTCCATTCCCATTGCAGGGGAGCCTGGTGCATCTCATTTGGCTGGGTCTGTTTTCCCAGCACCTGCTGCTTCCTCAAGGGCAACATTTGCTTCCAAGCCCTGCCAGACCAGCATGGGCTGCTGGAGATAAGGATGACAAATGAGCACACAAGGAATAAAATAAACTTGGATCTCTGAATGAACCTGGGTCCTTGAATGTCATATCCAGCCTTTCCTGGATGAAACACAACCAGGGCTCAGCACCTGGACAGGTCACAGCTTGCCATCCTGAAGATGCTGAAAACGTTTGCCTTGGTTCCCTCACAGGGATGGTTCACCCTGTCCCCTCCATCCTCAGTGCCAATCCCTGTCCCAAAAGCCTTTCTGCTCAACCACTCCCATTTTTCACCTCCTAATTAGCAATAATTGCTTGATTTCTGGGGTGGCTGAGCTGGAGTTTTCCCTGGACCCCAAATATAAGTTTCCACTCCTCTGTGACAGGGCAGGAGCCTGATGTGGGGCGGCCTGTGATGCCCAAATCCAGAAGCTCTGGCAGCTCCAACCCCAAGCAGGGATCAGCAGGAGTGGGCAGGATATTCCCAGACACAGGGAAAAAGGATGGATCTCATTGCTGCCCTCTGGAAAGGCTGGATCTCCCCAAAACGTGCTGTCTGCTGGTTCAGGGAGCCAAACAAGACCTTGCCCAGGAGGTTTCATGGATCATATCCACAGAAAGACTTCTTAAGCCTCTCACTTGAGCTGGGCTTTTCCAGCTGGGAGTTACTGGATGTTAGCTGTGTCCTCTCTGCTCAGGGCTGGATTTGGGGTTATCCCAGCAGGATTCAGGACCAGCCCTGTGGCAGAAGGGAGCAGGGGAAATGATGCCTCAGGTTTTAGCTGTTACATTTTTCACATTCTGTGCTGCTTTAGTGTGCACTTCTGAGCTTCGTATGAGGGGATGGTGAGCTCTCTGCACAGAGCAGGGAGACAAAACAATTCCTTCTCTAGCTGGGACCCAAGGAGAAATGATCCAAATCTCAGCCCAAGAGCACAAACAACGTGGGCTGAAGAGAGAAAAACAAGCAGGATGGGAGTGCATGGGCTGGAGCTGGAATTGGACAATGAACTCCAAGGTGCAAATGGAGCAGAACTGATCCCAGTGACAGAGCCCGTGCCCGGGCTGCATTTTGTGCCCATTTTGGTTCCTCTTGGGTGCAGCCCTGGCTGGGCTCTTGTGCTGCCCAGGGTGGATCCATGGAGGCCTCCTAATAAATCCCTGCTTTATTCTTTAGCTCTGTCCAGTCTCTGCTCTAGGCCAGCCTGCACAAGGCATCACCTCAGTTTCCCCCAGGCTGGCACCCTGAGGTGTCCCCTTGTCACAGCTGTGGCAAAGGAGCTGCTGGCCTTTGCTGGGGCTCTGGCTGTGGAGGAGCAGCCTCAGCTGCCATGCAGCTCCCATTGATCCAGCTCCCAAGGATGCTGTTCCCAGCCAGGGGGGCTGTCAGGGTGCAGCACACAAATATTTGCTCAGTCGAGAAGCACTTGGCAGCCTGCAGGTAAATATTGTCAGAGCAGTGACTCCATGAAGGCATTCCCAGGGATGTGACACAGCTGCCAGCAGCACGAAGGAGTCTGGGCTGGGAGAGCAGCCTGTGCCCCACCAGCTCAGGGCTGGGCTCCCCATTCCACCCAGAGCCACGTGCACTCCCTCAGTGGGTGCTGGGTGTCCTTGGGGTCAGGAAAAATACATCCTCCTCCTTCAGCCTCTGAGAAATGACCTGGATATCACCCCTGGAATGGTCTGTAGAGGGGAGAACCCCAAAATACCAAATGGTTTCAGCTGGGGCTCCCTGGGAGTGCAGAGCCACTCAGCTGTGCCAGTCCCTGGTGCTCCCAGGGTGGCACCCGTGTGCGGTGTCTCAGCCAGGGCAGGGAAAATTCCTTCATGGGAAGGCTTGTCAGGAACTGGCACAGCTGCCCAAGCAGTGATGGAGTCCCCATTCTGCATCAAGGGAAATACAGGTTGGATGTTAGGAAAAAGTTTTTACAGTAAGAGTGATCAAGTTCTGGAATGTTCTGCCTGGGGAGGTGATGGAGTCCCCATCCCTGGATGTGTTTAACAAAGCCTGGATGTGGCACTGGGTGCCAGGGTTTAGTTGAGGTGTTAGGGCTGGGTTGGACTCGATGATCTTGAAGGTCTCTTCCAACCTGGTCATCCTGTGAATTCTGTGAATTCCTGGAGGGATTGAAAAGGCGTGTGGCTGTGGCACTTGGGACATGAATTAGGACATGGTGGAGGTGGGGATGGTGGTCCCACTGGTCTCAGACCATCAGGACGTGGTGGGGGATGGTTGGTCCCGATGGTCTCCGATTCCTTCCCCACAACGATTCCGTGGTTCTGTGCCGGGCAGGGAGTGCCCAGGGCCGGTGGTGCCATGCCCTGACCTCGGTGGGAAGGCAGTGCCTGCTCAGAGCTCCAGCTGGGCACCCCCGGAGCCGCTGGTGAGAGGAGAAGCCCGGGGCAGGGCTCCCAGCCAGGGAGGATCGTGCAGCTCCCGGCTCCGTGCAGGGTGGGCAGCAGCAGCAGCTGGCAGTGCGGTGTGTGGATGAGCCTCATTAGCGCTGCCTTGCAGTGCAGCCAGTGCCATTGTTGGTTGTGCTTAAATACCAGAACCGGGGGAATTGCCAGGATTTGTTCTCCGGGTGTGAAATAATGGAGCTGGGGGCTGGAGCTGGTGTTTAGAGCAGTGTAAAAAAAAAAAAGCAGAGCTGTGATTTAAGGGAGCAAATAAAACATTTCACCTGGTGCTGCTGTTTTACACAGACAGGCAGGGTCTTAACAGGTGATGCTGCAAAATGTGAGGTAGAGCCCAGTGGCAGAGGGGTGGGCTGTGCATGGATTCCCAGATCTGTGCTCCCCAGGGCAGGCTGGCATCTCCCACGAGGGCACTGTTAACCTGCTGCCTCCATCCAGTGAGAGGGATGCCTGGGGATGGATTTCCTTCAGGAGAAGGCTGGAGGGTCTGGGAGGTGTTGGGATCAGCCCATCACTGTCGTTCCAGCGTTGTTTGTGCTCACTCCCAGTCCAGCCCAGCCCCGAGCCTGGGAACCTGAGCGTGATTAAAGTGTCTCTTTCAGACAGAAATGCAGTTAAGATGTCAACAGTCAGACTCCCCTGCCCCCCCTTGTCACTCGTGCCAGTGGTTAATCATTTCCCTGCTATAATTTGTGCCCTTTATCTTATTTGAATTGGTTGGGCTTCAGCTTGCAGCTATTTATTCCTGTTCTGTCTTTACCCTTTTGATTAAAGAGCCCTTTGGTATCTGCTATTGTCTGCAGATGAAGGTTCTTACACACAGTAATCACATCACCTTCCCATATCCCTTTTGATAAGCTAAACAGAACAAAGCCTTTAATTTTCCTTTTGTCAAGCATTTTTTTCCAGCCCTGAATCACCTTTGGGGCCGCTTGCTATACTGTATATATATTTTTTTTTTTTTTTTTTTTTTTAAGGGGTAGAATTTTGATCTTGAATCGAGTTTTCAAATCAGAAGTGCAAGTGCTGCCCAGGCCCAAGCCCTGAGTTTAGGGTCTGACTTGTGCCCTGCACCTCACCCTCCACAGAGCCCCCGTGGATGCTCGTCAAGCAGGAAGCCTCAAAGCCTGGGATTTAGGATCTCTGCTCTGGAGCCAGGCTGGGAGAGCTGGGGGTGCTCACCTGGAGAGGAGAAGCTCCAGGGAGAGCTCAGAGCCCCTTGCAGGGCCTAAAGGAGCTCCAGGAGAGCTGGAGAGGGACTGGGGACAAGGGATGGAGGGACAGGACCCAGGGAATGGCTTCCACTGCCAGAGGGCAGGGCTGGATGGGATATTAGGAGGGAATTGTTCCCTGTGAGGGTGGGCAGGCCCTGGCACAGGGTGCCCAGAGAAGCTGTGGCTGCCCCTGGATCCCTGGCAGTGCCCAAGGCCAGGTTGGACACTGGGGCTTGGAGCAGCCTGGGATGGTGGAAGGTGTCTCTGCCCATGGTAGAGCAGTGGGACTGTGTGAGCTCTAAGGTTCCTCCAACCCAGACCATGCTGGGATTCTTTCTGTGGTTTACCACAGCCATCAGCCTTCAGAGCAGGAGAGTGACACTGCCCAGAGCCATTCTCAGCCAGGTGCCTGACCTGGTGCCTCCCCAAGCTCTCCAGATGTGTCCCATTGACCCCTTTTGGCAAGGCCAGCTCAGGCTCAGGACAAAGGCAAGTGCACACAGGGTCCACGTGGATCTGAAGTTTGTTCTCCAAGCCTTCTCCTGGTGCCTTCCTGACATGACTCCCTTCACTGAGGGCACCTCCAGCTCTGCTTGGGCATTTTGCTTTCTGATCCTCCTGTCAGAACATGCAGAGGAGAAAAAGAGACACCTAAAGTGACTCAGTTTGGTGAAACTTAGCTGGAATTCCCACCACAGCTGTTGGCCACTTTGGGCTCTTCCTGCTTGGTCCGTACAGGTGAGGAACCCAGGGCAGTGAACTGCAGGAGTGCCTTGGTTTGAGAGACAGGTATCTGCTGAGGAGCCTCTCTTGAAATGGAAAATGTAAACCCCCTCCTTCCAAATTACTGTAATTTTGAAATTAAGGGGCTCTCAGGCAAAGATATGGGAGTAGAAATAACAGTTCCTTACTAGGAAAAATAAAATAANGGAGGCAGCTCTCCCTGTAGCAGATGGAAATCTGGGATATCCTCTTGAACTCAGAGAAGCTGAAGCCATTGAGGATCAAGCCCCTTAATCAAGATTCCTGTCACTGTCTCAGAGCCATTCCAGCAATGGTGCATCCTCATTTCTTTGCAGCAACCCTTGCAGTAGACCCAAAGAGGGGTTATATTTGCATAGTCTTCACTTTCTTTTATCTCTCTCTCATGTTTTTTGAAAGCTTGGATATCTGAAGCACTTAGCTCTGCGTTGAGTGTCTCATTAAATTGCAGAACCCTGCTTTTCTAGGCTTTGTTAATTAAGCACTTGATTGAAAGTCTAAATCTGAAGGCTTGGGTATTGACTCCAGCTTTGCTAACCTGAGGTGATCTGCTCAGTGTAGTTACAGCTTGCCCAGCCAATTTCTGAATGTCTTTCCCCCTGCTGTTCCCAGGCATCCCAGATTGCTGCAGACCCTGGTGTTTTGGCTGGGAAGTCTCTGAGATTTATTTTAGCTCTTGAGCTCTGCTGTCACTGGAGTTTGCTGCTGCAGTTGTTGGTTAATAAAGACTGCCTGGCCATTTAGCAGGCAGCAGTTAATGAGCAGCATGGATTTTGTCTTGGATGCTCGAGTAGCCTGTTGGTTTTGTTATTTTATTTTTTAACTTTATAGATATTTCATGTATTTGCGTAACAAGGAGCCTCCCTCCAGATGCCAACGTGTCAGCAATTTAATTCAGTATTTTCATCTGTCTGGCATGGAGGTGTTCAGGGCCAGTCTCCCCAGGGACACCCAGGTTTCCAGGTGGGAGTCAGGCACCTGGTGAACCTGAACCTGTGGGTCCCACGTGGGCAGTTCTGGGGTGTGGACAAGGACACTGCAGCCAAAATGCAGCAGTCTGGTTGCCATGTGCTGCTCCTCCACTCTGTGCTGCTTCTCCATCAGCTCCTGAGGGAAACCAGCAGGGCAGCAGAGCAGATGGAGAGGAGAGGAGAGCAAGGACCAGGAGGTCTGAGAGGTCTGTGCTCTTTGCTGAGCCTGCCCTGTGGGAAGGGGGCAAAGGAATGTTCCCAAACTGAGCTGTCCCAGGCCAAGCAGGAGCTGGATTGGCAGAGGATGGCACAGAAGTCCCAGTCTGGGCAGTGGCACCCCCCGGGCAGTAGTCAGTGCCCACCTTTGCAGCTGGGTCACTCCTTTGGGTTTGTGGCCCGTTTCTTTCAGCCCAGGCCAGCAGCACACGAGGTGGCACCGGGGCCAGTCCCTGAGGAGCCACCAGTGCCACTGCACTGACTGCAGCCCTCTGCTCCCAGTGCTGCTCAGTCCAGGGTCCTTTGTAGCTCACCCTGCTGGGCACCACTTGCTGCTGACTCTGTCTCCCCTCTCTTTTGAAAGGAATGAATTTCTGGGGTTTGTTTTTCTACACTCTCCTTCCCTGTCTCGTAATTCCTTACTTTAAATTGCCTCCCCTGACTGGTTTGTTCCAGCGGCTCCAGTATCTGCTCTGGGTCCTGCATCTCCTGTCTCCCATCCCTGCTTTTCCATCCTGCTCTTCTTCCCTCCCCAGGTCATACCAGAGGGGCTCTCCTTGGAGTGCCCACTGCATCCCTGCAAAGGGGGCACCCAGGCTAGGCTGTCATTTAATGGAATTTTCTTCTGAAGTTCTAAGTGGAATAATCCTAAAGCTTAGCTTGGCCTCGGAGTCACAGCCTCTGTGATCTGGGCAAGGTTTTCTTTATTAGTTTCTTTGTCTAATCAGCATCTCTGGTTGCTGTCTTTGCTCCTGAGGAATATTTCTGACTTGTTTGGAGGTGGAGGATTGCTGAGACCACACAGCTGCTCTCAGAGTTCCCTGTCCGTGGGTGTGCGTAGGCAGGGAGGCTCAAGAGTGGATTTGGAGGGGAAAAAAGTTCCTGCTCTGTGCAAAAGTATTTGTATTCTTATTTTGTGAAGGAAACAGACACTTTTTGTCCTTCTCCACCCAGTCCCAGAATTTAGAACTCATTTAAAGGGCAAGTGTGTTCCAAGGTACAAATCTGCACAGAAGTGTGGCCAAAATAAAAAAGGAAGCCCTGAGCAGCCCCTGCTGTGGGTTTGCTGTTCACTTGCTGACCTCTGTGAAAACCTTTCCTGGGCACAGGGTGGCAGTGCCCTGGGTCACAGGCAGTTCATGGATCAGCAGGGCCTGGGGCCACTGCCTGGGCTCCATTTATGGCCCTGCAGGGGTTAAATACCTGCCCAGGCCACCTGGAGCCTGGAGCTGGATGCAGATCCCACTGGAAGCTGGCCTGGCCATGGGGTGGTGATGCAGCTGCACCCCAGGGGCTGGTTTGGGATGGCACAGGGTTCATTTTCCTGCCAGGAGCTGGTTTGGATTTGTGCTGGGAGCAGAGCAGGGATCCCAGGGGTGTTGTAGTCACACCTGAGCAGGGCTGGCACAGAGGTGAGGTCTGTCCTGCTCCTCACCCCACTGGTGCACAGCTTGGGGGGCACCAGGAGTTGGAAGGGGACAGCTGAGCCCAGGTGTCCCCAGGGATATTCCAGACTGTGTGGGATCATGCTCAGCATGGAAAGCTGGGGGAAGAAGGAAGGAGGTGATGTTTGGAGTGATGGTGTTTGTCTTCTGAGTCACTGTTAGGGGCGAAGGCACCCTGAGATGCTCTGGAGGTGCTCAAGGCCAGGTTGGCCAGGGCTTGGACAATCCTGGTCTGGTGGAGGTGTCCCTGCCTATGGCAGGGGGTGGAACAAGATGAGCTTTAAGGCCCTTTTCAACCCAAACCATTCCATGAATGTGTAATGATTCTGAAACCTGCCTGCCCATGGGAAGTGTGGGGTGGATTCCTTGTTTTGCTTTGCTTGCATGCACAGCTTTTGCTTTCCCTGTTGAACTGTCTTTATCCCAGCCTGCTTTCCTCATTTTCACCCTTCCAGTTCCAACATCCCACCCAGGGGAAGCAGGGGAGCAGCTCTGTGGGGCTGAGTTGCTGAGGTTAAACCACAACAAGGTGAAATGATGAAGAAAGTGGCTTGGGATGAAGGGAGAAGTGGGACCCAGATGAATTCAGAGCAGGCAGCTCTGGGGAGCCATGGTGTCACTGATGTGCAGAACTTGATTTCCAGTTCAGTGCTGACCACCCACAGCTGCTGTGTGTTCAAACTGGCAACAGCCAAACCCCCTCCAAACCAGCTGCTGGTAGAAAACACTCTGGAAATCCTGGTGGAAACATGCAGGAGGAAGTTGCCATCTTGTGGAAGCTGGGAGTTTCCAGTGCTGCTGGTTTGGGATGTTTTTGATTTTTTTCCATGGTTTGATTTTCAAGACCATGTTGGACAAGGCTTGGAGCAACCTTGGTCTGGTGGAAGCTCTCTCTGCCCATGATAGCAAGGTTAAAACAAAATGGTCTTCAAGGTCCCTTCCAACCCCACCCATTCTATGATTTTTGGGGAAATATGGGGATTTTTTGACACAGGGTTAGTAGAAGCTCTCAGCAAAGCCCGTGGTTTTGGGGCAGCCGTGGCAGGGCTGGCAGCAGTGCTGATGGTGGGTCATTAGCAGGTCACCACCATGGCTGGAATCTCTGAAGCTCTGCAGGCTGAGGGAGAAATGAATTGTCTTTCTGGTCATTACAGACACATAGCTGTGCAGCCAGATCTGCCTGTGCAGGATTTCAGGGGGTTGATCCATAGGGGAAGGGCAGGGAGGGAGAGACCTGGGGGCTGTTGATAGATTGAGATAATCCCCCTTTGCCATCCTGACTGCTGGGCAAATCCAGCAGCTCCAGACTGGGGAGGAAGCCCATTGTTCACAGGCAGTGTCTTTCCTTTGTCCCTTGCATGGCTCCAGGTGAGGTTTGCTTGGATCTGGAGGTGGTGCTGCCCAGCTGGACCTGCTCCTGGGAGGCAGCAGCTCAGCTCTCTTCTCTCTGCAGGTGTGTGCTGGTCCTTTGGGGACATCCAAAATCAGTGGGAAAGCCTGAGCCACACAGCCTTGTCCCTCCTTCGAGGAAGCACGATCATTCCATTTCTCTCTTTTTGACTGAAAAGATAAGATAAGGTTGATTCCTCTTTAGGTTCTGTGTCAGCACAGCGTGGTGGGCAAGGGAGGATGCCCTCTGTGGGCCATGCTCAGCTCCTCCTCCCTGCCTTAACACCACAGCTCTCAGCTTTTTGGAATATAAATTGTAAACTACAGAGAGCATTCAATAAAGGCTACATTTCTCTCTCCTGCCTTCCCCATCAGAAGAATTCAATCAAAATCCCTCTGTATTCTGCACAGAGCCCTGGCTTTATATTTTATAATAGGGAGCTGGTCCAGCAAAACACTTAAGCTGGAGGGATGTCCTATTGCATCTAATTAGGCTGCTCTTGGGCTGAGGTTTAAACAAATAATTAACCAAGTCAGGGGACTGAGCGCTTCCACAGCTGCCCCTTCTTCTTGTTGTGGAGCAGAGGATTTCACATGGATGGACCCTGGTGACCAGGGACAGTACCCAGGGAATGGCTGGAGCTGTGTCAGGGGAAGGTCAGGCTGGAGATCAGGGAAATGTTCTTCCCCAGAGGTGCTGGCACTGCCCAGGCTCCCCAGGGAATGGGCACGGCCCCGAGGCTGCCAGAGCTCCAGGAGCGTTGGGACAGCGCTGCCAGGGATGGACAGGGTGGGGTTGTTGGGGTGTCTGTGCAGGGCCAGGGGCTGGGCTGGCTGATCCTGGGGTCCCTCCCAGCTAAGGAAATTCCATGGTTTTTCCTGTGATTCCCTTCTGCAGCTCTGCTGCAGAATTCTTGAGAATCCCTCTACTTAATGGGCTTCAGCCTTCACCCTGAGGGCAAACTTGTCCTTGTGGGTGCTGCCTTGAATGGAAAATCAAGAAAATCAGAAATCTGGGAATTCACTCTGCTAAGGAGAGGTTTGGACCCAAGCATCACTTGAGCCCATGTCTTATTTTCCTGTTGAATCCAGGGCTGTGTTTTATTGTGGAAGTTGCAGGAGCTGACATGCTGGGAAGTTTTGAAGAATGGACTTCCCCATTTTTAGTGCATCCTACTGGGCAAGGAATGAATTTAGCAGAACTGATGCTGTGGTACTCTGGATGGGATGTGTGATGTGCCAGAGCAGCACCTGGACTTGCAGATGGTTCAGTCAAAGACCACGTCTGTGGTGTACAAACTGCAGTCTGGAGCCCAAGTCCCTCGAAAGGCTTGGTGCCAGCAGGTGCCAGGCTTTTCCTGCCTCCCTGCGTGACAGTCCAAGGAGGAGCAGCAAGAAGGGGAGGTCAGGGCTCATGAGGTGAGTGAGGGCAGGGTGAAGAGGGCAGCAGGCACCTCTGCCAGCTTCCCTGCCATGTTCCATGGAATCCCAGGATGGTCTGGGTTGAAAGGACATTAAAGCCCATCTCATTCCACCCCCTGCCATGGACAGGGACACCTTCCACTCTTCCAGGTTGCTCCAAGCCCTGTCAAACCTGTCCTTAAGCACTTCCAGGCATGGGAATGTTTCTCAACTATGTTTCTCAACTATAGTTCTTCTTTGTCCTCTATGAAATTATTGGATCTATTCAGTATTACCGTGCACACGCTGTCCCCTGTCCACAGAGACAGGGACAGATCCTTGGTGTGCCCTGGGCCAGCAGGAACATCATTGTGGGATGTTCCTGTGGTTGGTGGTGCCAGCAGCACTTGTCACGTTTCTCTCAGAGGTTTGCAAGATGACTTCCAGGTAGAATTTTGGGGAGCTGACAGCTGTGTCACAGCAGCCACCCAAGAGCAGCTTGGATCCTGGCCACGGCCACCTCCTCCAGACGTCCTTACTGGGATTATTTGGCTCACACAGGGGCTGAAATCGTGGCCATGTTCTCTGTGCTTTGGTCCAGTGCTGTCCATGTCCCACTGCAGGAGGCACCTTGGTGACCTGGGTGGGTGTTCCAGGCAGGATCCCATGAAAAGAGGAATCCTTGTACCCAGGTTACACTGAACATCCCTGCCTGCAAGAACCCCTGGGTAATTTGACCAGTCGTGGGGAAGTGTTCACTGTGCAGAGCATTTCTCTTTTTTCCTTAGTAAGTAGCAGCACCAAAATCTGTGTTAGCAGGCAGAAAGGGAAAGCTGCTCCCCAGAGCTCTCAGCTGGGGCATTCAGCCCCTGATCTGAGTAAGCAAAATCCCAGATATCCAAACACAGGCAGCCTATGGAGTGTCTGGGAAATGCAGAACAAAAGCCTCTTTGCTCTCCCAATAAATTGGTCCCATAGGAATTTTGCTTTGAAATTCTAATTGACCCAGGGAAGAAAATTATTTCATGGACTTTGAACTCATTAAAAAACTCCATCATTCATCCACAGTTTATTCCTGACACTTAATCAAAAGCAGTGTAATGATCTTTCTAACAGACATAATGTGATGTTGTTGGGAATGTGTCTGCTCCCCAGCACACAGCACACTGTAGGAGTGCAAGGTGTTTATTAGCTTTTTTTATTACAGTTACCAAGCACCTCTCAGGAGATTCAGAAGTTTCCAGAATAAGGAACAATTGTTTTGGCATCTTTTTATCACAGATTTTTGTGGATTTAGGGAATTCCGTCTCTTGTGGAATTTCATATCTTCAAAACCTTCTTTTTATACAAATGAAAACTAAGATAAAGCATCAACCCCCGATTAAGAAAATCTAGAAGATATTTTTAAAACTCAAACTTGTGAGTGCAAAACTTAAACCATTTAAAATCAAATTTGAGTGCACAGATGTTAAATTACAGGGCATTCACAGCACACCAGCAAACCCCCAGAGGTGTCAGAAAGCTGCTGGAAGTTCAAGGAAGCATTTTGTATTGTAGCACCCTGAATCCTCACCATCTTCAGAGAGAGAGAAGATGTTTTCACTCAGGTGGGTCCTCAGTGAGATAGAATTTGGGGGGAAAAAATCACATTTCCTACTCAAACTTGGCAGACTTACCTTGTTTTTAAGTGCCTTCTAAGTGGGAGGTTCTCTTCTGGGACAAGAAATGTCAGACTTAGCAAGGTCTGGTTGTGGATAGCCTGAGTTGTGCAGTACCCTAGGTTCTGGAGAACTCTAATTCCTCCAGTCAAACTCCTGGGACATCTTTCACCCCAAATCATGAGAATCTGCTAACCCTGAGAGCACAAGGTGTTCTGATTTCTGCTTAAAATACAGACCTGTGGTTTTCACTCATCCTGAAAATCCAAGGATTTGTAAATCATTTGGAAGTTTGTAAATCCCACCATTTCCACAGACATTTCTTACTGAGCAGTGTCACCTGGCAATGTTCCCCACAGGGTGAATAAAACCCAGTAAAGTCATCCTGGTGTTCACTTAGGGACCAATCCTGCTGCACTGAAGTTAATTATTAATTATAGCTAATTGTCTTGTGTAAAAGCAGGGCAGAACCTGGAGTTCCACAAGCAGCTGGTGCTGCTGCAGCTCATGCAGGGCAGCTTTTGGTCCCAGTTGATGGATTTCTCACAGAATTGTGCCAATTTTCAGTCTGAGCTGAGCTCTGTCACGTTGTGTGTGGATGTTCATGAGTGTGGAACGTGGTGGGGAGGGGCTGAGACCTGGGTTTTCTCCTGTGCTGGGCTGGAGGGTTTTCTGCAGCTGCCTTGTTCAGGAGCTCCCGCTCCTTGTACCTTCTCTGGTGTCTAAGAAGGGTCGTGCTCCTGTTAGAGTCTTACCCAAGGGGCTCTTGAAGCCTTCCTAGAGGTGTTCTCTGCCATTTTTATGGAGGTTGTTGTAATTTACACCTGAGATGCAGTAGCATGAGCAGCTGTGGTTTGCCAGGAGCAGGTTTGGAATTCACACTCTGTCCCAGTCTCCTTCTGTCCCAGGGTGATGTCCTTGCCAAGGATGTCAAGGCCAACAAGAAGGGCTTCTTCAAATATGTTAGAAACAGAGATGAGAAAAAAAGAGGTGGTTCCTGGAAACCCACCCAGAGCCCAGAGAGACCTGGTGACACCCCAGTGCAGGTGTGGGGGCATGGCCACACTTCCTGGGCATGGCAGAAGGTCTCATCTCCATTCCCTCAGCTGTGCCAGGACTCACCCAGCAGCACCTGGCACACCAGTGAGAGACAGCCCCAAATCCCCCCAAGATCCCCAGCCTGTGTCACCATGGCTGTCGAGTGAGCACCCCAGAGGGTCCTGGTGTCCAAAGGAGGGACACAAGGAAGGGGAAGGGCCTGGGGGGAAAGCCCTGTGAGGAGGGCACTTGGTCTGTTCAGCTGGAGCAGACTGAGGGGAGACTCATCACAGCCTGCAGCTTCCATGTGAGGAAGAGGAGGGAAAGACTCTGATCTCTGCTCTGTGACCAGTGACAGGATTCCAGGGAACAACAGGAGCTGTGCCAGGGGAGGCTCAGGCTGGATATCAGGGAAAGGCTCTTCCCCAGAGGTGCTGGCACTGCCCAGGCTCCCCAGGGAATGGGCACGGCCCCGAGGCTGCCAGAGCTCCAGGAGCGTTGGGACAGCGCTGCCAGGGATGGACAGGCTGGGGTTGGTGGGGGGTCTGTGCAGGGCCACTCTGTGACCCTTGCGTGTCCCTCTCAGCTCAGGACATTCTGGGATTCTGGGGTTCCATGTGTTTGCTCTGAGCCATCTGTTGGATTCCCTCCCTCTGGATCTCCACTGGCACTGCCCTGGCATGCAGGTGCTCTCAGGATGTGCCTGTCCCTGGAGGCTGTGGGGTCCCTGATGGGCATAGTCCACTGGGCAGCTCAGGAGAGACATCTGGGTTTATTCCTGACACCTTTAAAATCAAATAAAGGCATTAAAGGCACTGCTTGCCCCTAATCCTCAGGCCGTGTTCCTGCGAGTGCACGTGCAGATGTGAGCCTGGAAACCAGGTCAGGAAATAGAAAATGACACTTTTTAAAGAAAAGAAAGTGTGTAAATCTCATAAAGTTTCCTTCCCCTACCCCTGCCTGTAAATCCTGCCAGTGCTGGGAAGCAGCAGGGCTCCCTTGCGGTGTCTAAGCTTCTCAAAATGCTGAAAATCCCTCAGTGGCAAATCCTAAAATTACTGGGGCAGGGGAGTGCGAGCGGCCGTGCAGATCCCCGCTGTCTTGTGTGGGCTCAGGAGGCACCAGGGGCTTATCCTGCCTGGCAGGGGGTGTTGGAAAGGTGGATGTGCCCCCAGCACCCCTGAGGGGAGGACAAGCCCACCACTGGTCACGTGGGCTATAAATGCAGAGCTGGCCCTCACCATCCCAGCCTTGGGAAGGAGTTTGCTCCTGGGCAGGGACACAGAGAGAAGGCTGACCTGGGGAGGGGGTTTGCTGTCTCTTGGAACACTGATGCCTGGCTTTGTGCTGTATTTCTTGTCTGGATGTCTTTACCCCGACCAATTAATTCATTTTGGGGCTTTGTGAGAGCGTGACTGGTTGAGCACAGGAGCTGTGGAAGATACCAGGGCACAGATGGGCACTGGATCAGATTCAGGCTGGTGCTGGCTGTTCCCAGCAGCAGATCCCCATCTGAGCCCTGCCAGCTTTCACCCAGAGGAAGATTGCCCCCACAAAACCAGCTGGGTCCCTTTCAAAACTCCCTTTGTCTGATGCCATTCATCCTGAATAAAACCCCAACCCAGTTGTATTTCCTCTAAATGGAGGCATTTCTCACACACACTCATCCCACTGCAAAGCAGCGTCATTATCCATGTGTGGTTGGGCACAAAACCTCTGATATATTTTGAACATCTGACATTTTTCCAAGAATAAACAGTAGGAGAGTTGGAAAATGTTTGCAAACTTTTCCTTCCCACTTCCTAACCTCCAGGGAGCAAGCAGAAGATATTCAATCCTTTCAGATGTTAATGAAATTTTGTATTTTGAGAGAAAAAAACTAACAAACAGAAACATTTCTCTCCCCAGCTGATGCTGTGACTTTGTCCCTTCATTCTGCCATCACAGTCACTTTGTTCCTTTCATCTTGTTGAGAAGTTTGTCCTTTAGTCACACTGGGTGGGTGGAGTGGCTGAACTGCTTTGAACAGAAGTTATAAAGTTTATTCTAATCTCTCCAGGACCAAGTGAGTCCATAGTGGAGGTGCCCAAGAGAGGAGTGGTGTGAGAAGCACAGCTCTGGGCTGGGCTGGGGACAATGACACAGGACCTGTCCTCTCTTTATGCCCCATTTGCATCTTGGCCTCACACTCCCAAAATCACCATAATTAATGACCAACAATAAACTGGAGTGTGAAAACTTTTAATTCAAACTGTAAAGAGAAAGCATTGCTGGACATGTTCACCTGCCTCCTCAGTGGTGAGCAGAAAGGAAAGTGGATTTATCATCATTTTATCATCATTTCTTGGGGACACAGTGGGCTTGGGGAAGCATTTGGACTCGATGATCTTAGAGGGCTTTTCCAAGCCAAGTGGTCCCATAATGAGGCTGGATGCAGGCAGGGTGCTGGTGCAGGTGCTGGTGGCTGTGCATTCCCAAGTGGAGCAGCTGGGCTGTTCCCATGGTGTCACCACTTCGGGATCCAGTTGCAGGAGTCACAGCAAGCCCTTGGAGAAACACATCAGGGCTGTTATGGGAAGGGATTATTAAGCATTATTTTGTTGCTATTGCTGCTGCTTGTCTGGTTCCTGTAGCTGCTGCAGGGTGGGAGTGAGCAGCAGCCCGGGGTGGGTTGAGTGTGCTACCCCTGGAACAGGCTCTGTGCCAAAATCCCAGCCATGATCCTGCTCCTTTTCCAGCCCCTAAGGGATGTCTGTGTGCAGGTGTCACCCCACTGGAGGACAGTGACCTCAGCCTGTGGTACTGGAGGGAAAAGCAGAGCACAGAGCTCCTGAGGGACAACCCCAGATCCCCAGGGGCAGGGGCAGAGGCTGAGTCAGGTCTGGGTCTCGTGGATCTCAAGTGAGTCCACTTTCATTTCATTCCACTGAGCATGGACTCATAGCATGGAATCCCAGAGTGGTTTGGCTTGGAAGGGACCTTAAAGCCCATCCCAATCCCCCCCTGCCACAGCAGGGACACCTTCCACTGTCCCAGGTGCTCCAAGCCCCCATGTCCAGCCTGGCCTTGGGCACTGCCAGGGATCCAGGGGCAGCCACAGCTGCTCTGGGCACCCTGTGCCAGGGCCTCAGCACCCTCACAGGGACTTCAAACACTTAACCTAAATCTGTTTTTTGAGTTTAAAACTGTTCCTCTGTGCCCTATCACTCTCTGCCTGGGTAAAAAGTTGCTGCTCACTGCAAGGGGCTCTGAGCTCTCCCTGGATCCTTCTCTTTTCCAGGTGAGCACCCCCAGCTCTCCCAGCCTGGCTCAGAGCAGAGGGGCTCCAGCCCTTGGAGCATCTTTGTGGCCTCCTCTGGACTCAGTCCAGCAGCTCCATGTTCTTGTCCCCTGGACCTGCACACGGTGGGGTCTCACAAGGGCAGAGTAGACTCAGCTGCAGCCCTTGGGTGTAACTCAAGGCTTTAGGCTGTTTTGGCCTTGGAAGAGTTTTGTCCAAGATTCTGGCCGGGACCTTGGGGAGATCTGAGCCAGTTTTTGGAAGCAGCATCCTTGAATCCAGCAGAAACAGTGCATGCCTGCTGCAGGTAGCGTCTAACCCATTAGAGAGAGATCCCCTCACTGCTTATTTACCTCTGTCAGAGCTTATGAAAGAAAAATAAATGCTGTGGGATTAGTCCCCTAATGAATAGACTCGTGTGTGCATGCATGTAGTGCAGCATCTTACAAGTCCATCTCAGTATTTTTTAGGCCTGAGAATGAAAGTTATAATGAGGAAAATATTGATTTCCCATAAAAGGGCTTTAATCAAATGCCCTGACACCCCAAGGGGGACAGAGCTCTGCTACAACACCAAATTGCACTTCATACACCATCTATTTCTCAAACACTGTATAAATGAGCCTGCCCAGTGGATGTATGAGGGTTCCCAGATGTCGTACATCACAGAGCAGGGAGAGCTGTGAGGAGAGCCACTGCTGCCAGGCTCGGGAGGGGAATGGTCTGCCAAAGCTGCTGGGCAGCTGGGGCACAGCAGGCTGCTTCTTCCCCTGCCAGGACCTGCAGCCAGATGAGGTCTGATAGAGGGGTCCTTGCTCAGGACTCCAGAGTCCTGATGGCCCTGTTTGTCCCCAAGTGAGGGGATTTGTTTGTTCCTTGGGGCTCTGAGGTCTCCCTGGAGCCTTCTCTCCTTCTCTCCCAGCAGAGGGACTCCAGCCCTCAGGGCGTGTCTGTGGTCTCCTCTGGACTCTCTCCAGCAACTCCACATCCCTCTGATGGTGAGGAGCCCAGAACTTGGAATTAAAAATCCTCTCACAGTCTGGGCTTTGCTCTGGGCCAGCACAGGGGCAGAAGGAAGTTCATTGCTGCTCAGATCAGCAAACTTGAATGGAGCTTCAAGGTGTTGACCCCGAGGTTCACACTTCTCTTGAGGAAAATCACAGAGCAGTGGAGACCCAGATGAAAGCTTTGCCTTCAGGAGCCAGTTCATGCATTTCTGGGAGCCAGTCAGTCTCAGCAACTTGCACGATTAGCTTTAGTTTTCATTACTTCCATATTTCCTCCCCACCATCCTCTTCTGCCTCACTCACCCTGCAGCTGGGAAGTTCTTTATTTATGTTTTGGCTTAAATCAAATTGCCTTGGCTGTGTAGCAGGGAGCCAGGAAATATTAGCACCAGGGAATCTGTATTCTGGAGGTGCATTGCATTGCTTCCTGAGTGCTCATTTATCCATCCTGGAGGAGGGGAGGCAGTGCAGTGTCTGTGCCTCCTTGTCCTGCCAGGAGCATCCTCCCGGCCCAGTATCTCCCTCCAAATGGAGCTGCGTGCCAGGTTCTTCCAGGAGTTATCTGAACTGCTGTTGATTTGATTAGAGCAGTTTGTCCTTCCCTGCCACACATAATTCCTGTTCTGATGGCTCATTTTTCTTGGCTGTAAGTGGAATTGCAGCGAACAGATCTGTTGGCTGGCTCTGCCCCGCTGATGGATCACGCCGCTGCCTCCTCTCCTCTGCTCCCCAAGAAATCCCTCCCCGTGCCCAGTGCTCTGGAAAGCCCCCCTGAGCCTGGGAAGTTTGGGAAGTGCTCTGCCAAGTCACAGTGTCCTGCTTACTGGAGCCTCCTCTCTGAATCACCAGCCTTCGTGTGCTCAGCTGGGGGAGGCTGAGCCCTGCTGGCTCCAGGCGGGATCCGAGGGGCAGAGAGGCACAGGAGCCACCAAAGCCACCCCCGTGGGCCCCAGGGCCACCAGCAGCTCCTCTGAGGCAGCCAGAGAATCACAGAAACATTTAGTTTGGAAAAGCCCTCTGAGACCAGGGAGTCCAGCCATGCCCCCAGCACTGCCAAGGCCTCCATGGACCCACGTCCCCAAGTGCCACATCCAAAGGGCTTTTGAACATCTCCAGGGATGGGGACTCCACCAGGACCCTGGGCAGCCTGTCCAGTGCTTGCCTAGCCTTTCAGTGATGAATTTTTCCCTAATCTCAAATGGAAATTATCCCTGGCCCAGCCTGAGGCCGTTCCCTCTCCTCCTGTCCCTGTTCCCTGGAGCAGAGCCCAACCTCCCCGGCTGTCCCCTCCTGTCAGGAGTTGTGCAGAGCCACAAGGTTCCCCTGAGCCTCCTTTTCTCCAGGCTGAGCCCCTTTCCCATCTCTCTCAGCCCCTCCTGGTGCTCCAGCCCCTTCCCAGCTCCCTTCCCTTCCCTGGATGTGCTCCAGCCCCTCAGTGGCTTTGTCATGAGGGGTCCAAAACTGACCCCAGGATCTGAGTAAAGAGAGGTGACCAGTGGCCTGGTCCTGCTGGCCACACTGGCTGATAAACTGGTGACAACTCCAGAAATAAATTAGGAGCAAATTACAGAAAGCAGCAAGGTCCACATCCAAAATTAGGGAATGAGGGAGAACCATATCAGGAGCACTCTAGGGGTGCTTACAGTGCTGATTGATTTTTGGGTGAGCTGTGGACCAGATCAGGAGATACAGCCCCTCTCTGCAAGGCACAGAGCAAGTGATCTGAGGGACAAATTGGCTCCAAAGACCTTATGATCATGGTCTGGCTGTTGGGACCTGGAAAGCCCAGTGGAGCATCCTTGCTTCCCCCTTCTCAACTTTATGGGTGGGATTTTGGAATTTCATTGAGGCACCAGAAATTACTGAATTCCATTAAGAGTCCTGATCTGCCTAATTTAACTTTGCACAGGGGTTTTGGAGTGTAAGTAGGTTAACAGGTTTAATACTCCAGTTCACACCCTCTGGCGTGGCCCTGGTTTTGTTATGGTTTATGGCATTTCAGGGGAGGCTGAGCTACATAAAAATGTGTGTCAGAATTTACACTCTCAGGCTGTTAGCCATTCACAAGTGTCACAAGGTTAATTACAGAGACCCAAACCCTTCTCACTTTCTCCTTCCCTTCAGATGTCATGTTTACTCCCTGTTCTGCACTGAAGTGTTTGGACTTGGGGTGGATTTTACGAGCAGAAATAATGTGTGACTCCAGAATAATGTGTGATTCCAGCTCTACTCTGTTCTGTGAGAGATAAGATACATCAAAAATCATCCAAAATGACTTTTTGTCTGGCCATTACACACCATCCCTCCTCCTCCTTGGGACCCTTGGGACCCCAGGCAGAGGAGCCCCTGGCATAAGTGACCACCTGTGAGGGTGGGCAGGCCCTGGCACAGGTGCCCAGAGCAGCTGTGGCTGCCCCTGGATCCCTGGCAGTGCCCAAGGCCAGGCTGGACAGGGTTTGGAGCAGCCTGGGACAGTGGAAGGTGTCCCTGCCATGGCAGGGGGTGGGACTGGATGAGCTTTAAGGTCCCTTCCAACCCAAACCACTCTGGAATGCTGTGGTAGGTGAAGTGTGAGCAGAGCAGATGCCTGCAGAGGCAGGGCCCCTCCAAAGTGTCCCAGCAGTGTGTCACACAGGGGTCTCACTGTGAGGCTGGGCTCTCAGAGGGTTTCTGGGTGTGGTGAGCTGTGCACAGTCATGGTGGGCATTTGGAGATAGTCTCTGCAAAGGCACAGAGATGGTCAAAGGCCTGGAAGGGCCATAGGAGGAGTGGCTGAGGGCACTGGGTTTGTCCAGCCTGGAGCAGGAGAGTCTGAGGGGCTGCAGCTCCTCCCGAGGGGCAGCTCCAACCTCTGCTCTCTGTGACAGTGACAGTGACAGGAGCCAGGGAACAACTGGAGCTGTGCCAGGGAGGATCAGGCTGGAGCTCAGGGAAAGGCTCTTCCCCAGAGGGTGCTGGCACTGCCCAGGCTCCCCAGGGAATGGGCACGGCCCCGAGGCTGCCAGAGCTCCAGGAGCATTGGGACAGCGCTGCCAGGGATGGACAGGGTGGGGTTGTTGGGGTGTCTGTGCAGGGCCAGGGGCTGGGCTGGCTGATCCTGGGGTCCCTCCCAGCTCAGGATATTCCATGATTCTATGAGAATGAGGCTTTCACTGCAGGCAAACTGCCTGGATTCCTGGTGTTACTGAATTACCTGGGATACCAAGTCAGCAGAGACTGAGGATGGAGAAAGCCACACTTGAAAGGGCCAGAATGGAAAGGAACCTACCCTGGGAATCACTTCTGCAGGAATTGCATCCATGGCCAAGGAGAAACCTGCAGAAACAGGCCTGGGGAGCTTTCATCTAAGTGTCTGGGAGCTGTTAGCCAAAGCCAGGACCCCACAGCCTCTGCAGCACACCCATCTTGCCCTGCCCTGCCCTTCCCTCTGCCTGGGGAGAATGGAGAGGGAAGAACATATTGTTCTTCATATAGACCCATAAACCCCTCTTTGGAAAGCCTCCAAGAGCTCTTTCAACCCCTTCCTTCTTACAGGGGCTCAGTTAAGTTTTGGTTTAACCAGGGCTGGATGCTGAACTGGCCCAGGCTGCCAGTCAGTGTGGGAACAGCATAGCCCTCCCAGGGCAGGGGTGGAGGTGAAAGCAAGGAGGGAGCCCAGCAGGTGTTGCCAGTGCTGAACCAAAATGCTGCCCACGTGTCTGTGAAAATAAAATATCTGCACTTTACTCCTCCTGCAAGTGCTCCACCAGGACTTTGGGAGTAGTGCTCAGCCTACCTCAAAATGCAGTTTTTAGTCAATGAACTACTCAGGTGGAAATGTGCTTCCCAACCCTGCTCTAGCAGTGCTTTATTCACTGTGCTCACAAACCCATGTCCTCTGCCCTCCTGCCACCCCCCTTCACTCTCCTCACCTCACTTGTAAAGAAGAGATGATTTTTGTCTGTGCTGTATAAAATATACATTGGTACTTCCACGTGGGATGGGCCAACCATTTTACTGGTCAAATAACCTTCCCTCACAATAAAATCTTACCACCTTCCTGTGGGAGAAAATCCTCGCTCCATTCATTTTTAAACATTCCTTGTAAATTAAGACCTTGGTATTTTCTAAAGCCCCTCACTTCCCTGCCTCATCATTTATAAGCTTCTAATCCCTTTAATCTCTCTAGTCAGGAGGCATCCAGGCAGCAGGGAGCTTTGTAAAGGTGTGGAAATCTCCCCAAATTCCAGTGTAATGCCCTCCTGCTCTGCCGTGGCACCTTCCCTTCCCGACTGCAGGAGGGAGAGCCCAGAAGGGCACTGCCCAAAGGGTGGGATGCTGATTTCATAAGCTGAAAGCTGATTAAGAAGAAAGGGGTCTCTTTCTAAACCCTTTCCTCTCTCACCTCCTGGGAGTTTTACCCCTCTCCACCACGTTTGGGGTGGACCATGCCCCTCTTTGGCTGTCTGGCACCAGCACAGGGCCGGGAGGCTGCTGCTGAGCTGCCCTTGGCACGGCACAGACTCCACATGAGGAGCTGGAGGCACAACCTGTGCAGAGCTTCAAGGTGGCCACATTTGAGCTTGGCTGAGGTTTTTCCACCTGTACCTATTTAATGCTTGTATTTGCCCATCTCCTCCTCACTGAGCTCCGTTGCATCTCCCAGAGGCTGTAGCTGATGATTTAAGTAGAGTGAATAGTGCAGTTTCCAGAGAAGTACTATTTCTGAAGAGTAGAAATGGAATGTGATGGTGGCATGAACTGTGTCATCCATGGCTTATCCATGGAGCTTCTGCAGAAGTCCACTCAGTCCTTTGGATTGACAGCATTATGTGGGAATCCTCCCTGGGAGACCCCTAATAACAGTTCTGTGCCAGGATTGAGAGATGAACGGGATCTTTTTGGTCTTCAGATGCTGTTTATTTTTTATCTTATCAAAAATTCTGTGCGCCATCTACACCAGACTTAGTGCACAAGAAGAAGACAGCAAAAAGGTCACAAGATGTGCAGTTTCAAGGTCTTTTAAAGCTGTTTTGTCCAATTAACTCTTAAAACATACTTTATTTCTACTTTTCTACCAAAAACTAATTATTTGTTTTCACATAACACCTGCATTGTGGCTTTCCCCAGCCAATCACTCTGTGCCACCAACACTGCAGAAAATGGAGTAGATGAAGAAAAAGGAGATCAGACAATGCCCAAAATCCTCCATTTTTTCCTCCATCTACCTCCATACTAAAAACCCAAAACTCTAAATTTTTCACCCTGTGATAAACTATGATACTATCTATTTTGCACACTCGCAAATTCCACTTCATCCCAAAGTCTTGGAAGCCCTCTCCATGGACAAAGGTTAAAAGCAGTGTTTTCCTGAGGATCAGGGCTTGTCAGGACAGGCAGGGAAATATTCCCTGTGCATAAAATCATGGAATGGTTGGGTTGGAAGGCACCTTAAAGATCATCTCATTCCACCCCTCTGCCATGGCAGGGACACCTTCCACTGTCCCAGGCTGCTCCAAGCCCCATCCAGCCTGGCCTTGGACACTTCCAGAGATCCAGGGGCAGCCACAGCTTCTCTGGGCCCTCTTTCAAAGAGAATGGAAAGTAGATCCTGAACATCCTCTGAATGGGGTAACTTGTAGTTTAACAGCCAAAGGCTCATCTTCAGGTATTTTTGATGAACAGTTAGAACTACCGCAAGCTTTAGCAAGGCAACTGGACCCTCTGCTTCTGCCAGGGTGTCCTGGTGCTCACAGAGGGAGAGCTCCTCTGGGTGTGAAACTGGAGAGAGACAGCACCATGTGCATGAGCTGTAATGTGTATGATAAACTGCTGAATAAATTTATTAAGTCAAATTATCCCTTAATCTGACCACCTGTATAAATCAGGCCCTGGGACTGCCCTGAATTCCATATTAAAGGAACACATAAGAGGTAGGAGGTTAAAAAACCTGCTAGGCTTTTTAGGAAGATTTTCTGCCTTGTTTTAAAAGCAACAGAGGATCTGTCAGAGCAAGGAGCTTCTCAGGCTGATTACCCCCAGCCTTAAGTGTTTGTACCTGGTTTATAATCTGACTTTGGGCTCATCCTCCTGCTGCTTGGTATTGTCATGGCTCCATTACAGCACCTGCAGCCCTCAGCCAGGTCTCACAGTAAATGTTCAGATCTCAGAGTGAAAACACATGGCCCAAGTCAAACATCTTAAAGAAGTCTCAGTTTATCCATTCCTCTTTATAAACCCAGCTTGGGATCCTGCTGTAAAACAGTCCCTGTCCACTGGCCAGGGTGGGTATTGGATGTGTGGGGGTGACTGGCACTAAGGACCCTACAGGCCCTATCTATAGCAGGTGTCACTGCCACTGCCATCATTGCCATTTCCAGGCTGCTTTTCAGGTGATTCACAGCCAGGAGCAAACCTTCTTGGCTTCATCTTCAACCCAAAAAGCAACTCAGTGGACTATGGCACAGGGAGGTTAAAGATCAGAGTTCATGAAAGAGAATTGTTCCCATGTGAGGGGGAACACCTCCCCCATGTGTGCTCCAAAGGAGTTTTCATCTCCTTGTATGAATGCTCCTCATGCAGAACCCTCCCAGTCTGAAATGTCCTCCTGAGCTGGCAGCCAGTCACAGAGCCTGTGTGAGCCACAGACACAAGGAATTAAATAAGTCTGGAGAAGGTGACTGCAGAGATATTTCCTCCTCTCTGTCAGGAGCGAGGGGTCCTCTGGGCAGGGAGACAAACACAACTGATAGGAGTTCTTCCCTCACCCTCTTAAGTAGTTTGGTTTTTAACCAAAAAAAAAAAAAAAAACCAAAAAAAACAAAACGAAGAACATTTTTTAAATGAGCACTCTTTTCTCTTTATTCCTGCCATGTCTGGGACATGGGTTAGGGGTGAGTTTGGCAGTGCTGGGATAACAGCTGGGCTCTGTGATCTTAGAGGATATTCCAACCCAAATAATCCTGAGATTCTGCAGTGTTTGGGGTACATTTGCTGTTCTCCACTGCAGAGGCATCGTGGGAGTTGTGGTTGACAAAATCCAAGTGAGTTTCACAAAATCCCTTGGTGCCAGAAGAAAGTGCTGCTCACCAGTGGGTTCCCAGTGCAGCCATGGAATGTGTGCCAGGTGCTGCCATTACAGAGCCCACCTGCAAAGAACCAAGCAGCTGTCACTGGTTTAACAAAACAAAAGCCATGTAGATGGAGTTGGTTAGGAAAACCCTTCAAAATGGAATTTTTTTCATTTTTCTCTTTCTAGTGTTGGCAGTGTGCAGTAATGGGGTCCTAAGCACGTGTGGCACAGAGGTGTTGGCATGGCTCAGACTGTTGTATAAAATAGAAATGCACAACACAAACCCTCCTGCCTTTCCCAGAGCCAGAGCGTGACCAGGAGTGTCACAGGATTCAGGGTGTCCTGGCTGTGGCTGCACCAGGGGGAGATTCCATGCACAACAGCACCCTGGCAAAGTGGGGGATGAGAGAAAGGCTGAAATCCCACTGCAGTGAACCACGAAATTCCATAAAGCAGTTTGAATTCCCCATTCCACTTCATCAGCTTCAGCTCATCACTGAGCCAGGGCTGGGCCCTGGTGTTTGTGTGCAGAGGCAGGGGCACAGCTCACAGCAGCTCATTCAGCACTTGCAGATGAGCACTCAGCAGAGGAAATGAGTTTGGGTTGGCTGCTCAGGGTTTATCCAGGAGGGTCAGTCACAGATTCCCTGGGGTTCATCATCCATCACACTGGAACAAGCCCTGGGCATCTGAGAGCTGAGGCTGAGCCTTCAGCACAGGAGGAAAATGCTGTGGAGCAGGAGCAGCATTCCTGCGTTCCTGGGGGATGGAAATAACAGAGGCAAGCTCATCCCAGCAGGGCAGGGGCACTCAAGGTTATGAAAATGAAATCATTCTTCTGCTGCTGCTTTCCCAATGACTGCTACTGTTAAAGTGAATAATTGTGGAGCAGCCACGTCCAGACAGATCTGTTTCTGCTCACAGCTCTTTGTGACAGCCAAAGATCCCTGCACAGCCAGGAAAGCAAACAGAGCTGGAAGTCATGCTGGCTTGGGTGAGCCCCAAGGGGTCTGGCCAGCAGTGGTGCAAGGCACAGTCCCAGGCAGCCAGGTTTGCTGAGAAAATGTCAGTTTTGACTGGGTTAAATAGGAGAAAATTGGGCTAACAGGAGAAATTCCTGCCTGCTTCCGTGTGAGGGTGAAGGAAGGGTGGTGGGCTTTTGGGCATGAGGATGTCAGGCACACACAGGGCAGTCCAGGGCTGTTCTTTGTCACCTCTGCTGCTGTCACAGCCAGGCTTGGGCGTTGGCCACTGCCAGATGCAAGCCAGAGCTTGTGCCACTGGTTTGGTGCAGCCCCACAGCTGCAGTGCCACATCCCTGCCCTGCTCTGGCTCCCAGCACACCTCAGAGGGCTCTGGGAGAGGAGATTCAGGAGGGAAGCTTGTCTCAGAGGTTGAAGTGGCAGGTTTTTCTGCCTGGAAAAGCAAGGTTTGCCATTGTGAGTGCTCCCTCCAGCAGGCCCAGCACGTGAAAGCCAAGCAGGAGATGTCCATGGGCCTCGCCCTCTCCCAGAGGAGGCTGAGCGTGATGAGGGCCAAATCACATTTAATGTGATCTAATTGATTTGATTAGCTGTTGTGTTAACGAGCTCTCCAGTGTCCCCTGGCATCAGCAGGCAGTTTGACATGTGATGTGTGCCCTGCCCCAGTGGCACTGGGACAGGCTGGGAGGCTCCAGCTTCCTGTGGAACCCCCACACTGGGGCTGGGTTAGAGGAGGGATCTGCAGAGACCTGGGGAGCTCCAGCCTTCCTGCCAGGACTCAGGGGCCAGCAGCCCCTGGTGTTTGGGAGTGGGAGCCTGCCTGGTGTGGGGAAGCTGCTCAGCATCCATGGGAAGGGCAGATTTGAGCATCCCCTGTGGGTGAGGAGTTGCAGGCTCCCCACAGAGCCTGCCCTGCCCCGCCCTGGGCATTCTGGCTTTGCCAGGATGATCTGTGGGCAGCCACCTCCATCCCAGAGCAGAGGCAGCAGGGTCCTGCACCCCCAGCCCTGTGCACAGCACCAGCTCTGCACCCTCCTCATCCTCATCAGGAGCAGCTCCTGCCTGGGGGACCCTCCAGCTCTCAGCTCCTGCCTGGGCCAGGCTCCATCTCCTCCCAGAGCGGGGCCCAGGGCTTGGCTAGCATTGATAAAGGCTCGTGGGCCTGGTCCCTGAGCCTGGGGCTGTGGCAGAGCCCGCCAGCTCTGAGGAATGGTCCCAGCAGCTTGGGGACATTTCTGTAGCTCTTTGTTTCTGGATTCCAAGGGTCCCTGGTAATTGGAACGTGGCAACTCCTCACACGTAACAGATGAGGTGCTGGTGGAGGGGATTTGTCATTGCTTCACTCCCCTCCTGCAAGAAGGGCTCATAAGTCACAGCTGACAAATCTGTTGATGACTTTTAAACTTCATTTACAGAAAAGAATGACCATAGTCAACAAACAGTGATGGGCTACTAATCTTGCTGTTTTATTAAAAGGGGGTCTGTGTCTGCAGCCCCTTCTGTGGGAGCTGAATGCTGTCCCCAAGAAGGGCTGGCAGGGAGTGAAGGGGTGAAAGCAGCATCAGCAGAGAGTCCCAAGAGCCCTCCCAGCCCTGAGCCATCCTCGTGGCATGCATGGCTGATGCTGATGGAGCAGGAGGGCAGCAGATGATGTGCTTTGATCTCAGCTTTGGCCCAGAGCCCACTGACGTGGGAGGGAAATCCTCAGAGCATCAGTCCCCCAGGGGAGCACAGCACTCCCTGCAAAGCCAGGCTTGGCTTCAGTCCTGGCAGCCGTGGACAGCTGGAGAGGCAAAGGCCAGTGGATGGGGAGCAGGATTTGTTATTTTTCACCAGGTAAAGGAATGGCTACCACCTTAGGCCTTGCTATAGTTGCCCCCTCGAGCAGCCTGGGTCTCCCTGTCCCACCTGAGATGCTTTCCCTGGACAGAAGGTGCCTCCCCAGTCTCTGTGGAGCCTCAGAGGTGGCATTTAGACAACCAAACCTCAGCAAATCCAACCAGAAATGAAGTGGGAGCCACATCCCAGCCACTCCACAGAGATTTGTGTCTTAATTGTTCATGTCATTCTGCATATTGGAAGTGTCTGAAATAATTGTGAAAGACAATCAGCTGGTAATTAACTCGGAGAGGAGAAAGGAGCATGGCAAAGCCCTCAGCTGGTAAAGGTTCCTCATCCCATGTCCTGTGCTTGGGTGCAGGAGCAGGGGCACAGCTCACAGCAGCTCATTCAGCACTTGCAGATGAGCACTCAGCAGAGGAAATGAGTTTGGGTTGGCTGCTCAGGGTTTATCCAGGAGGGTCAGTCACAGATTCCCTGGGGTTCATCATCCATCACACTGGAACAAGCCCTGGGCATTCTGGCTTTGCCAGGATGATCTGTGGGCAGCCACCTCCATCCCAGAGCAGAGGCAGCAGGGTCCTGCACCCCCAGCCCTGTGCACAGCACCAGCTCTGCACCCTCCTCATCCTCATCAGGAGCAGCTCCTGCCTGGGGGACCCCAGGAGCCCCATCTCTGGGAGCAGCTGTGTGACTGGGATGGTGCCTCTGGCAGGTGGGAGGAGAGCCAGGTGCTTTCTCTGCAGGAGAACACGGATGGGCATTTTGAAGGATCAGTCTGCTATGGGTTTCTGGGACCCCTTTGATCTGTCCTGCTCTCCTCAGATCAGGATTTTGCCAAGTCTCCTGATGGCTGGGGCTGTGCTAAAGTCCCCAGGGACAGGAAATCCCTGATTTCTGCTCGGTCACTCAGAAGGAGCAGCCATGGCCCTGCTGGCTTGGCAGAGGTGACCTGGGGGATGAGCAGGAGCAGCTTGGCTGGGAAGAGCAGCACTGGGTGCTAAAACAGCTGGGGCAGCACAGCCTCTGCCCGGGAGATAAGGTTAATGGTTGGACTTGGCTGATCTTGGAGTTCTTTTTCAGCCATAATGATTTAAAACATCAGTGGAGCTCTAAAAGGGGATTCCATCAGTGAAGCTCCACCTCCAGCAGCTCCTCTTTCGCAGCTGGGTGGGCCTGGAGGGGGTTAAATTAAATTAATTGGCAGCACAAATCGGGGGTCTTCCCAGAGCCCAGATTCTCCCTCTAGTTCAGCATTTCCCTGTGGTGAGAGATGCACGTGTCCATCCCACAGGAGCCTGGCCTGGGAGGGGAGGATGTAGCCCAGCCCTGGAGCCTGGGAGAGCTCCTGGCCATGGCCAGAGGGGTTTGTGTGAGGAGGGGAGTCCTGGGCTCGTGCATGGGGCAGGGGATGCTGAAAGCAGCAGCAGCAATGCCAGTTCATTACCAGCTAAGAAACTTCCCAAAATCTCCCAGACTTGCTTTTCCCCGGAAATAAATAAATCATTTGCTGTTACAACAACAATTGGGCTGTGGGGGGTGTTCATTAAGGAACATCAGAACCCGTGTGAGTGGGAGAGGGGGGATGGAAACATTGTGTTTTTCTGTTAGGCTGGGAATGATAAAGAATTAAAGAATAATTCTCAAGAAATTAGTCATGGCCAGCCATTAATGAGCATCTTGGTAACACACTAATGAGCTGGCTTCAGCTGCCTGTAGAAAAGGCCTTTAATTAGATTAGTGCATGTAGCATTGTCCAGTGCCTGCTAGGTAATCAGCAGGTTTTGCACTGGTGGGATTACAGATGACATTCTATTTAATTGCTGTTTCCTTTTCATTTCCTTCCTCTTTTTTTTTTTCTTTTGAAGATTCTTTCCTCCAAAGAATTTTGTTTCTGTTCTCAAACAGAACCTAAATGTTGTCCATGGAATTCTGCATCTGAAAGGGCTGCCAGACTGGGCTTATCTGATTCAATTGACCTTTAAAATTTATTTTGCTGCTGTCAGAAAGAATGTTGGTCTGTTCACGAGAGATTTCTGAGATGATTGGAATCAGAGACTCCTGAAAACTCCACTTGTTGCATATTCCACAATCAAAGGATGCTCCTATTTGAGGAGGGAGGGCTTTTAGGAGAAAAGTGCCTTAATTTAAAATATATTTTCATGGAGAAAATGCTTTCAAAGACAAAATTTCAGCCTTGTCAAGCAGATGGAGATGGTGGCTGCCCCATCCCTGGGAATATTCAAGGCCAGGTTGGATGGGCTTGGAGCAGCCTGGGCTAGTGGAAGGTGTCCCTGCCATGGCAGGGGTGGAACAATTCAATCTTTAAAGGTCCCTTCCAACCCAAACTATTCCACGATTCCTTGGGGTAAAACTCTCTCCAGAGGGGCTGCAGAGGAGCAGCTCTAGGGTGACCCCACCCCTGTGCAGCTTTTGGGGTGCCCCAGAGGTGGGGAGACAAGGCAGGGTGAGCAGCAGGGGCTGCTTGGACAGCTCTCAGTGTCCAGCTCCAGGTCATCCTTTACCACGCTCATTAGGAAGGATTTAATGCTCTCATGAATAGATTTTTAAGCCTCTACAGGCATAAATAATACATAGGGCAAATGGGAACGAGCCCCAGCTATAAACTGAGTGCTGACCTGATGGGCTTTGTGACTATTGTACCTTTAACAGCTGATTAAATACTTATTTCAACAGCTATTGATTATTTATGGCTCCGTCATGGAGGATTTCAGAAATTTAAACCACAGCCAGCTTTTCAAAGGATTGGCAGGCTTTCTGCAGTTTGAAATGACTTGTTTTAATTAAAAATTAAAACAGGAGGCTCTTTGCACAGCAGGGTGGAGAGCTGAAGGAAGACTGGGGGGGAGCCACTTCTGTCCCCAGTGTCCAGGCACAGCCCTGCATCAGCCACAGCTGACCAGTTTTTTTGTTTGTTTGTTTGTTTCTTTGAATTTGTTATGGGATTATAATTACTTTAATATTTGTTTATTTTCGTGTGGAGAGTTTTGTTTAATACTATTTTTTTATAGTTTTATGTGTTATAGAGAAAAAAAGAGGTTTTTTTATAGTCTATAAGAGGATTTTAGTTTTAAAATTAAGGTTTGGGGTTTTTTTGGGATTTAATTTTTTTATTGATTATGATGGGTTTATGTTGGCTTTTTATATGTTTGTGGGGGTGGTTTTTTGTGGGTTTTTTTGTTTTGTTTTGGTTTTTTTGGAAAGGATTTGGTTTTGTGGTATTTTTTTTTGTTTGGTAGTTGATGGGGGCAGCAGGCACTTTGGGAAGGGGGTTTGGGTTTTTTGGTAGGGTTGTTTGGTTTGGTTTGGTTGAGATGGGGTTGAGTTTGGTTGCGTTACTTGTTTTGTTGGTTGAAAGAGAGAGGTTTTTTGGGGATTTTTATTTTTAATGTAAAGTGTTTTTTATAGAGGTGTATTTAGTATTTTAGTGGTTTTATAGAGAGTTATATAAAAAGTTTTTGTATTAGTATAAAATTTTTGTATTAGTTTTAAATTTTTGTGTTAATTTTAAAGTTCTTTGTGTTGTGATGCAATGTTATTTTTTGTTTTTGTGAAATATATATGTTTTCATGAAACATACATTCGTATCCCCAGATTAGTGGGGACATCACTGCAGAGAAGAAGGGTTAAAGGAGCTGCTCCTGCCCTTGGCACAGGTGGCACCAGCCCAGGCTGCTCCCAGTGCCAGTTCCCCGTGCGTCAGCGGGACAGGGGCTGAGCCACCCCCCTGCAGAGCCACATCTGCCAGGGCAGCCTGGGTCACTGCTGGCACCCTGCAGGACACGTGCCCTGCCAGCCACACCTGGCTCTTTGCCCTTGTGCTTTCACAGCCACTTTGGGAGGGTGCAGCCTCCAGCTGAGCGTGGGGAGGGGAGCAGCTCCCCCATCACCCACCCCAGGAACTGAGCGGGGCAGCAGCGGGGTCGGGGTGGGAGCAGGGCTGGGAGCCCCAGGTCCATGGGGTTCCCAGGTGCCTGCAAAGGAACAGAGTCTGGGAATGTCTGGGTGCTCTGCCATGGCTGGGGCTGCAGAGGCATCACAGCCTCTGCCCCTGGGGGCTGTCCCCAGCCTCAGGAGTGACAGCTGGCCCTGCAGCTCAGGTGGGAACAGCATTTCATTCTTCTGGGGTGGCAGCTGGGCTGAACCTGCTCAGGAGGGCAGCCCGTGTCCTCGGGCATTTCCAGCAGGTACCTGGGGGTCAGTGGGGATGCACAGGGGCTGCATTGGTGCGTCCTGCATCTCTGCTCCAGCCACACAGCCCTGATGGGGTGGGCTGGCCATGGAGAGGGGGTAGGGGACAGCCAGGGGTCCCCAGCAGGGGCTTGGTGCACTTCCACAGGACCAGGGGCTCAGGGACTGCCATGAACAGCCTGAGCCTGGACAGGCAGGATGCTGATGGCCTCAAGTAGTGCCATGGGAGGTCTAGCTTGGATGTTAGGAAAAATTTCCTCGTGGAAAGGGTTGTTAAGCATTGGCACAAACTGCCCAGGGCAGGGGTAGAGTCACCATCCCTGGAAGTGATCAGAAAACCTGGGGCTGGGGCACTTGGGGGTAGGGTTTAGGTGGTGCTGGGTGGGTTCTTGGACCTGATGATCTCAGAGGTCCTTTCCAGCCTTAATGATCCCATGATGTGCAAGGTGGAGCCCTGGGAAGTGTTGGGAGAAATTCACAGGCCCTGTAGAAGGATTGGAGAGGGGACAGCCCAGAATGGCACTGCAGGGCCCCGAGGACCTGCTCTGCCTGCAGTGACAGATCCTCCCTGTCTGGGGTGGGCTTGGTTGCACTTACAGGGGGAACGAGGTTTGCAAAGGGACCCCACAGCTTCACAGTCTGCCTCCTGCTGAGCTCATCTCCAGCTTTCCAGCTCTCCCAGCTCTCAGCACAGCAAATATTCCCCTAAAATACAGCCCTGGGCCTGCAGAACCAGTCTAATAATTGTGGAATCTTTGTCTACCCCCTTTTTTAATAACTTCCCAGTCCTTTAACCCTCATGTTTGGAAGGACTGGAGCCGTTTTCCCCAGAATACCCAAGCACTGATTTCCTCCCAGTTTATTCTGTTTATTGGAGCAGGATCTTCCTGCTCTCTGTGGGGAGGGCTGAGCCCTCCAGGTTTGTGTGCAGGACTTGCTGGGGACTCAGGAGTTATTGAAAAGAGTGCAGGGTTTGTGTTGGTTATTAAACCAACGCTCCTGAGCTGGGCTCTGCTGTTTGGGGACTCGCTAGGAAATGGCTCAGGGCTCTCCAGGGAGGAGTGATTGGCACTGGGGTGGCAGGGACTGTGCTCCCAGGGCTTGTGCAGCTCTGTGCTGCCCATGGAGCTGGGTAGGGCAATCCCCTGTCTCAAAACTGCCTTTTATCAGCTTAAAGGGAATAAAAAACCAAACAGGAGCAGGTGTGGCTGCTCCTGGATCCCTGGCAGTGTCCAAGGCCAGGCTGGACAGCGCTTGAAGCACGCTGGGATAATGGAAGGTGTCCCTGCCCAGGGCAGGGGGGTGGAACAGGATGATTTTTCAGGCCCCTTCCAACCCAGCCATTCTGTGATCCTGTGATTCTCCTAAACCCCTCAGAGCCAAGGAGAAGCTTGATGGCTGCCTGAAGTGAGATGCTCGCTGTGGGACAGCCGTGCCCATTTGTTTGTGCTAGGGAATGTTAACTGGCCAGGCCTTCCCTAAAACTCATCCTCAGGCTGCTTCAGGAAAGTGCAGATCACTCCCATGGTGGGTTTTTGTCTTCCAATGTAATGCTGCTGATTCAGCCTTAAAGTTCATAGAAACAGAATTGTTTGGGTTGGAAGGGACCTCAGAGCCCATCCAGTGCCACCCCTGGCATGGCAGGGACACCTTCCACTGTCCCAGGTGCTCCAAGCCCCAAGGTTCATCCTGGCCTTGGGCACTGCCAGGGATCCAGGGGCAGCCCCAGCTGCTGTGGGCACCTGTGCCAGGGCCTCAGCACCTCACAGGGAACAATTCCTTCCCAATATCTTAACAAAACTGACCCTCTTTCAGTTTAAAACCATTCCCCTGTGTCCTGTCACAACAGACCCTACTCTGAGTTTTGTCCCCATCAAGTTCCAAAAATTTTCTGTGCTGCTCCCTTGCAAGTGGCAAGAAAGATGTTTGGATGTGAAAGGTTTGGGATGAAAGCAGCAAGGGCAACCTCCAAAAAGCAGTGAGCTCAGGGCTGGGGGTGGCCCTGCACAGGAGTGTCTGAGATGGTTAAAAAGACCTGAGCCAGGTGCCCCCCACTCACACTGGAGCTCCACAGGCTGGACCATCCAGCCATGCTGGCATGGCACAGGTTGCTGGTGCTTTTTCCAATACCCCAAATGCCACATTTGCCCCAAACCTGGCAGGGACCAGGTTTGTCCCTCTGCTCCATGCTGGAGGTCCCTGCAGGATGTCTGCATTTGTCAAACCTCCAAGCTGGAAAAATGTGTGGCTGGTGTTCCTGGCTGGAAATGTGGGCAGGATAGAGAACCCCAGGATAGCAAACCCCAGGATAGAAAACTCCATTGCCCCTCTGTAGTGGTTTTGGTTTATTAATTTGAAATTTTTATTAATTTTGAGATTTTTTTTTAGTTAGTGTATTTATTTTTTGTTGTGAGATAGGATTAGGAGAAAGGTAAAGTGGGTTTAAAATTTTAAAAGGGTATAAAGAAAAATTTATTAGTAGTAATTAAAAAGGGGGGAAAAGTAAGAATTAAAATAAATTTTTTAGATTTTTTAATATTTTTTTGAATATTGATCATGTAAAGAATCAAATTTAAAATTTTTAGCTAGTTTATTATTTTTGATATAGTTTTTTATAGTTTATTTAGGGAGAGAAGTTTTTTTTTGTTAAGGTTTTGGAGACTTCTTTCTAAGAGGGAAAATACAGTTATAAGAGGGAAAATACAGTCTTATAGTTTATAAGAGGGAAAATATGAGCACAGGCGATGAGAGGGCGGAAGAGCCCGGCTGCAAAGAGCTCCTGCAGGTGGGGCTGGGTTTGCTTTTTGCTCTCCCTTCTCCTGCTGTGACAGTTCCTGACAGTTCCTCACTCACCCGGGCCCCTGGGGTTCGCAGCCACCTGGCTCTCAATGAACCGGCTAATCCGGGAAAGCAGGCGCTGAGAGCTGGGAGGGGACAGCTGATCCGCACACCACTGCCAGCCTCGGGCTGTTCCTGGCTGGAAGAGCTGGAGTTTTAAGGGATTCCTGCACCTTGGCAGCAAGGGACAGTGTGGGACATTGCTGCCAGGTGTGCTGTCACAGGAAGAGAGGAGAAGCAGAGGCAGGGAGAGGAGTTTGCTGGCATCCATCCCCCTCCCAGCATGGACCAGGGGCATGTGCAGGTGGGCACGGCCTGTCCTGGTGTGGGGGAGCTCACTGGGACCCTGGTGTCGTCCTCAGCACCCCTCAGAAGTGGCACAGGGGATCTCTGAATTTCTGAGGTGCAAAGCTCACTTTATCCCTGTTGTGTTTTCTTCTCACCTGGCAGTGGCACGCAGGTGCCCTTGTGCCCAGGGGGATGAACCCCTGGAGAATCTTGGGAAAATCCCTGGCTCCACGGGTGTGTGCAGGGTCAGGTTGCAGGGCTGGTGGTCAGAGGGTGCTGGAGAGCCCAGCCTGGGTGCAGATGGATGTCCCCAGATGCTCCTGGGGTCACCGTGGTGTGGCCTCAGTGCTGTCCCCTGCAGACTCACAGGGGCTCTCCCTGTGCAGAGGGGATGGCACAGGCAGGAGGGAGGGAAGGCGGGAAGCAAGGAAAGGAGGAAGGGAGTAGGTTTAAATTGGATATTTGGTAGAAATTGTTCCCTGGCAGGGTGGGCAGGCCCTGGCACAGGGTGCCCAGAGCAGCTGAGGCTGCCCCTGGATCCCTGGCAGTGCCCAAGGCCAGGTTGGACAGGGCTTGGAGCAGCCTGGGACAGTGGAAGGTGTCCCTGCCATGGCAGGGGTGGAACAGGATGGGCTTTAAGGTCTGTTCCACCTCAAGTGATTCTGTGATTGTAGGAAGGGTAGAAGGAAGGAAGGAAGTATGGAAGGAGAAATCTTACTCCTGGCAATCTCATCTGTAAGTCTCCTTGTGTCTTTGGGGGCATTTGGGACTGGGATTTGCAGTATCTCTGGAGGCTTTGATGAGGCTAGGATCACACACCCCTCTACCCCAGACCTCTCCTGTCTGGACCTCAGTTTCCCTTGCAGAAAACGGAGATAATCCTCTGTCCTTGATGTTCTCTGGGGTCCTGGAGGTGAAGAACCCCTTTATAAGTTTGTTTATTCATGTCCAGGTATTACTCTTTGTTGCCTTTTGTCTTTTTTCCAATTCTAGTTCATCTTGTGGCGGTTGTGGGGTGGGGGATGAAAGGAGAAATCAGAGCTGTGGAAATGCTCCTGCTGATGCCAGCAATGGTTATTGGAATGTCCTGGAATTACCAGGAATATGTGGGTGTTTCTGACCAGACACAACTGCTCTGACTCAGCCCTGCTGCATGTTCCATGGTGTATCCAGGTGGTGGTGGCTGGAGGGGCCTCTCTCCTCTCCAGCTGGGGAGCTGTGCTGTTTCCCAGCTGATGGCTCTGCTGGATTTCACCTGAACACGCATTCCCTGCTGAAATGCAGGAGGGGAGTAGGAAATATTAACAGCCATGGTTAAAATGCCCTTTTCCAGTTGTTTCAGTAAGGAGGCCAGTAAGTGGTGCCAAGTGACTGCAGTGTTTAAGAAGAAATCCCAAATGAGTGGGACAGAGGAGAGAGGGAGGCTGATTTCTTAGGGAATGCCTGGCTTGAGTGTGGCAGCAGCAGGGTGCTGTGCACAGGCTGCAGGGCCCCAGGGGCTTGTGAGACACCAGTGATGGGGCCCAAACCCTTGGAGCATTCCCCAGCCTTGGCCTTCCTTTGTCCCTGCTGCCAAATCCCTGCTGCCTGCCTGGGCAGGGCCAGCAGAGCGTGGGCAGGTGGCCCTGGAGAGCTCTCATCTGCAGGGGAGCTGGGGTCCCACTGCCCCCTGCCCAGCCCTCCCAGCAGCCTGGCCACCACCCTGCCTGACCTTGGCTTGGCCATCTGCTGGCCCTGTCCCATCTGCCACGAGCCCAGGCACATCCCCTGCACAGACCTGCCGTGTCCCGAGGTGGCCCTGGGGCCACTGGGAGTTCCAAGGGATGAGCCCATGCTCTGGTCCTTGCAATGTGGGCTGTGCTACCCTTAGGTGAGGCTTTATAAAGCCGGACCTATCAGTCACAGGGGAGCAAGTTGCTCATCCCATGTCCAGCTTTATGGAATAGTTGGGACCCAGCCTCCCAGGTGGGCAGGGAGGACACAGCACAGGGAACAAGCACAGCACGTGCTGGTCCAGCTGCAGGAAGCATGGGAAGGTCACAGGAGCCAGGTGGGATGGGCAGCAGGGACAGGGAGAAGCACAGATTCCCCTTTTCCAACCCCCCCAGCTCCGTGGCAGCCAAAATCTTCATCTTGGGAGATGCCTTAGGAGATTGCCTTCTCCAAGTGAAGATCCATCTGGTACCTTCCTGCCCACAGCTCACCTTCATCCAGGTCTTTTTTTTTTAGTAGCAAAGCCACGTGGGGAAGGGTCCATTGACAGCTGCAGAGCTGGCTCACGTGGCACCTGCTGAGAGCCCATGAAATTTGGGGGAAAACACAGTTTTATACCCCCACCCTCCCCACATGGCACCTGAATCCTGCAGCCAGCCTGTTCCAGCCCAGGCACAGAGGCAGCTTAACCCACATCCCTCCTACACAGGCTTAAGGAGCTCAGCCCCTGATGTAATTGGGGTTTGCAGCTGCAAACAGCTGGGCAGAGCTTCAGGCTCGTGTAAATAATGCCTGACTGGGCTGATTAGTCCTTGGGGAGGCTTTGGGCTTTGCATCATTTGGGGCTGGGGGTAGCAGCAATGAAGCTCTTCAGTGCTGGGGTGTGAAAGCAGAGCCAGGGGTGTATTTGATGTGAGTGCTGTGTCTGATTTTGAGGAAGGGAGCATTCCTCAGCAGTGCCTGCAGCAGGGCCAGACCTGGAACTGGTGTGGCCAAATTTGGCCAAGCTACTTTTCTCCTGTGGCAAAGTGACTTGGTTGGTGTCTGGCCTGACTTCAGGAAGGCTTTGGACACAGTCCTGCAACATCCAGGTGGGATAGAGCCCCAGGGCAGTGCAGGCTGGATGGTGGCTTCCAAGGATGGGGAGAAGGGCTCAGACCCTCCCCAGGGACCAGGGGGATTTCTCAGAGCTCTGGGGGAAAGGAGGGCCATGTGTGGGTAGAAAATGGGGTGGAGACTTGCCCAGACTCCAGGATGGAAAAGTGGGAGGGCATCCTATGGAGGGGAAGCAGCTGGGAGGGACCAAGGGTGTCCCCGTGGCATGGCCTGGGGTGGGGGAAGGAGGTGCCAGGGCAGGCTGGCTCTGAAAAAAGAAAATATAGGCTCCAGGAGCTGGAGACTCCAGGAGTCACCACATGCTGGAGTCACCAGTGTGACACTGCTGAGTGCCCAGGGAAAGGAGGGTTCACAGCAGGTCTGGTCTGGTGTATCCTCGGGGCAGCAAGGCCACCCAGGGCCACCTGGCTGCAGATACCCCACGAGTGTGCAGGCTCTCTGAAGGTCCTGCACAGCCTCAGCCACTCCCAGCATGTTCAGGAATAAGTTCAAATAGAGAGCATTGAAAAAGGGCTGAAATCGGAGTGGAAAGGAAAGGAAAACTTGCCAAAGGTTGAGAATTGAATCCACTTAAATTCCTTTAAAAGTCCTGTCCTTTGGCTATTTTTCCCAGTGCTTTTAGGAAAACTCTGCCTGCCAGGAATTGGTTTTAAAGTAATAAAACAAAATTATCTGGCTCTCTTAATCTGTAAGCGTGAAAGGGAAGATACAACGAGCCAGACTCAGACAAAGTCTTAACTTTTTTTTGATTGGATTTAGCAGGCAGATTATTTCCAGCCTCAGTGGCAGGTTAATGGAGTCACAGGGGTTGGAGCCAGAGGAGATTTACTGTGGAGCCACATCCTCACAGAGAGGCGCAGACTTGCCAGGTGTGTCCAGTGCTCTGTGTGCTCTGGCTTTAGATGGTGCCAGGGATGGAGTGCCCAGCTCTCTGTGCTGCCCTGGGACGGTGGGCACAGAGCCCACTGCTGGGGGATTGCTCCAGCACCCCGTGGCTCCTGGCTCAGGCTGCAAACACCTCTGCTTGTGGGCATGGGGCACTCTCCTCCCATGGCCCTGCCCTGCCCTGGAGTCTCAGATCTGGGATTTGGAGCAGTGCTGTGAGCCCTGACACTGATGCTTGTCTGTGTGGGCACCCTGGGGCAGAGCAGGACTGTGGCAGGAGCAGATCCCAAGGGGCTGGGAGCTCAGAAAGGAAAACATTTGTTGGATTAGGCCCTTTTCTGACATAGAGATGGGGCAACTGAGAGGTGTTTTTAAAACTTTCATTTTATTTTTGGTCTCATGAGAAGGGTGAGACAATACAGATGTTGTAATTTATGTCATTACAATCAGAAGTTAACTGTTTCTTAATTACAATACTCTAGAAGCATTTCTTGGCCCATCAGCTTTAGCTACTTCTGTCAAGTTTTAAGAATTTTCTACAGATCCATTTCCCACAAACATCCATCCCCTGAGGAGCCAAAATGGAGCTCTCCTGGCAAAGTGTGAGGTGGATGTGATGGTGTTCTCCCCTCCAAGAGAGGAGAGAGAAGCAACCAGAGATTTCATGTCGTGTGGGGAATCTCTGTGCAGGAGAGCACAAGGAAGAAGCAGGACTGGGCTTTTGGAAAGTCTTGGATGATGGAACCCCAAAATACTGTGGCTTTTTGGTAGGCTCAGCCTGCCAGAGTAGGGGTGTAGGAAAGGGAACTCCATGGCTGGGAGCTCAGCAAAACTGCCACATCCCACACTGCCCTGTCAGTGCTGGGGGCAGCAGAGCCTGCCAGGGCTTGGGGACCAGGGGACAGGGTCCACAGGGGCTGCAGCAGTGCAGGCAGGCAGCTGCCACTGTCCCCACCTCGGACCAGGCTGCTGAGACTTGGGCTTGGAGCCCAGAGAGCCAAAGCCCCAAAGCCAGGCAGTACCAGGGCAGGTACTGCTGGGGACCTGGAAGCAGGGGACACCAGGCCCTGTGCCAGGCTTGGGGACCTGCAGAAGCTGTGGACACCCTGGTGTTGTTGCCCTTGGCAGTGGGAATGCCTGTGGTCGCTGCTGGAAGGGGCTGGGGAGGAGCTGTTACCATTACTGTAACAAAAGACACTCACTCAAAAGGCTGGGTTTGCAGGAAATCTACTTTACTGCAAGTTCTTTTTTATACACTGCTCCAATCCAGAGGGATTGGATTGGTCACTTACTCAATACATTCTGCTGGGTTGTCTGGCCAGCTCAACGTCTTAGAACAAGGAGATAGAAAGTAAGAAAGAACAGCACCTGCAGGTTGTTTAGACTAAAGCTATCATTGTTTATATTAAACTGCTCAGAGCCTCACAAGCCGATCCTGGGAAAGCTTAGTTTTCTCACTCTCTGACCAAGGTTGTGGAGACCACAAGGAGCAGCCCCTCAATGTGCCACAAAACCCCTGGCACAGCTCCCGGGCTGGTCCCACAGCTGGTGTGTGCAGGGATCCCAAATGTGCCTCGGGCTCTGGAGGCTGGGAACCAAGCTGGTCTCTCCGGACTCCTCGGGGTTCTGCTGGAGTTGGAGCAGACAGGCCACACTGCCTTGGGTTTCACAAGTCTGTCCCTCGTGCTCAGAGGGCAAACCTGTTCCCGGTGGCTGCCCGAGGAGGAGCCTGGCTGCCAGCTGGTGTGATGGTGATTTCCAGGCTAACAGTGACACCTCCTGTTTGCACAAAATCCAGCCCAACAGCCGGCGTGCAGGCAGTGCAGCGCAGTGCCAGCAGGAGCACGTGGGCTGATCGCTGCTGAAATCTCTGCATTTATATCCAGAAATCCCAAGTCCCCTTCCAGGTGCAAGTGTGGCCTCACAGGGACAAACCCATCCCTGTGCATGGTGGGGGCTGGGCTGGGAAGTGTTGGCAGGGAAAAGCCTGGAAAAGTGGGCATGAACCAATGTGCTGGATGCAGACTGCTTCAAAAAGAGTTCTTTGAATTGTGATTTAGCATAGAGAGCTAAAAGCTTTGGTATGACAGCATTAAAGCTTTGACTTAGATGTGAAATGGATTTAAATACTTGTTTCTCCCCTAAAAGCAACCTTAGAATCACAGAATAGCCTGAGCTGGAAGGGACCCACAAGCATCATTAAAGTTCAGCTCCTGGCCCTGCACAGAGCCAAGCAGGTGTCAGCCTGATCAATTAATTTCTAGCAAGAATTTAGGATTGGCTGTACCAGTGGTGTCCCAACACCCAGGGGCTCCCAGAGATGGGATCTGCCCCACTGTGACCAGTTGAGATTGAGGAGCTGCTTCCTCCGCTGAGAGATTCATCCCCCACCCGTTTTTCTGCAAATCCCTTCGCGCACCCTCCTGACTCCCCACCTGTCCTTGCAGGCATCCAAGATGTCCTTGAAGGTGCAGACGAGCAACATCACCAACAAGAATGACCCCAAGTCCATCAACTCGCGGGTGTTCATCGGCAACCTGAACACGGCGGTGGTGAAGAAGTCGGATGTGGAGACCATCTTCTCCAAGTACGGCCGCGTGGTCGGCTGCTCCGTGCACAAGGGCTACGCCTTCGTGCAGTACTCCAACGAGCGGCACGCGCGCGCCGCCGTGCTGGGCGAGAACGGCCGCCTGCTGGCCGGCCAGAGCCTGGGTGAGTGCCCTCCGGCCAGTGCCCTGCTGGGTGGCTGTGGGTTTT